>CACKRE030001170.1:30620-66287 GCA_902602495.3 Ectocarpus sp. CCAP 1310/34 | reverse complement strand
CGTACAAGCAGCAGGGGACAGGGTGATTGAAGGGTGGGAGTCCATAGTGATCACAACGGCAGAGAAGAGTAGTGGGAAAGAAGGTAGTACGACGTGAGGTATCGGTTATGTGGTGGGATGACGAGCTGAAAGGAGAAACAGGGGAACGTAGAGAAGTCTTCAAGCAGTACCTGGTTGAGGCGTCTGAGGAGAGTTGGGAACAGTACAGGGCCAAGAGAAAACAGGTGGAGGGACTAGTGAAAATGAAGAAAAAGTGTATTTGGGACGAAGTGATGCAGAAGGCCAAGAGGGGAACGTCAAGCAGATGTGGGAAGGGATTAGTGGAATGGTAAAAAAGACCGCGCAAGGGGGGGATACAGGGGTCGCAACTTTGCGAGGTGTGAACGGTGGATTAGTCAGCAGTGGGAAGGGAAAAAGGGAAGTTCTAGCAGGACACTACAAGAGACTTGGAGTGCCCTCGGAGAATGAAGCTTTTGACCAAGTGTTTAAGAAGGAGATGGCGCATGGGCCCAAAAAACAGAAGAGACATCGAAGGCAGACGTTGAGAACGTAGAACTAGAAAAGGAGTTCANAAGTGGTGGGATGACGAGCTGAAAGGAGAAACAGGGGAACGTAGAGAAGTCTTCAAGCAGTACCTGAGTGAGGCGTCTGAGGAGAGTTGGGAAAAGTACAGGGCCAAGAGAAAACAGGTGAAGGGACTAGTGAGAAAGAAGAAAAAGTGTATTTGGGACGAAGTAGTGCAGAAGGCCAACGGAGGCCTGGAGGGAAACGTCAAGCAGATGTGGGAAGGGATTAGTGGAATGGTAAAAAAGACCGCGCAAGGGGGGGATACAGGGGTAGCAACTTTGCGAGGTGTGAACGGTGGATTAGTCAGCAGTGGGAAGGGAAAAAGGGAAGTTCTAGCAGGACACTACAAGAGACTTGGAGTGCCCTCGGAGAATGAAGCTTTTGACCAAGCGTTTAAGAAGGAGGTGGACGCATGGGCCCAAAAAGAAGAAGAGACATCGAAGGCAGACGTTGGGAACGTAGAACTAGAAAAGGAGTTCACTGAGGACGAGGTTGAGGCGTGTGTAAACAAGCTGCAGTGCCACAAAGCAGCTGCCACAAAGCAGCAGGAGCGGATGGGATAGTCAACGAGTTCATGCAGTTTGGGGGGACTGGGATGACCAGCTGATGGTACTGCTGTACGACTCGGTGTGGAAAAACGAGTAAACACCAAGTAGATGGAGGGAAGGAGTGGTTGTGAACTTGTTTAAGAAAGGAGACAAGACTGACCCAGGAAACTACAGGGGGATCACACTGTTGAACACAGTAGGAAAAGTATTTTGTAAGCTGGTGAACGATAGGATAGTGGGAGCATTGGAGAAGGAACATAGCATAAGCGAGGGCCAGGCAGGTTTCCGAAAGAAGAGGGGGTGCGTAGACCACGTGTATGTCGGACACCCCTGAGGGACTGCAACTGCAAATTGACGCGGCGAAGAAGTTTACTGATGAGTGGAGGTTGTCTGCCAACGTTAAGAAGAGTGCCGGCATTGTGTGCAACGAGAACAAGCAGGAACCAGTAGAACATAGATGGAAGTGGGGGATCGAGGAGATTGCAGTAGTGGACCAGTACACATACCTTGGAGTAGAGATCGCAAAAGACTGCTCGTGGAATGCACACATGTCCAAGGTAGCGGAAAAGGGCAAAGCACGAGCAGGGAAGCTGCACCCAATACTCGCAAACCGGCACCTCGATACACGTATCAAATTGACGGTTTTGAAGAGCGTACTCGTACCGCTGCTAGAGTACGCCGGAGAAGTATAGGAAGGAAATAAGAAGGTAGTGAAAGGACTCGAGGCGGTCCAGATTAAAGCAGCGAAAATCGTCCTAGGATGCTCTAAGCGCACAAGCAATGCAGCCGTCAGGGCAGAATTGGGGATCCAATCCCTACGGTCGGGAAGAGACGCGAGGAAGCTGACATGGCAGTATCGCATGTGCGGGATGGGAGAGGAGAGGTTGCCGAGAATTGTATGGGAGGTGTAGTGGGCAAACAAAAAGAGCGGTAGGCAACCCACGGAATGGGTCAAGGTTGCAGAGGACGTATAGAAGGGGCTCGACATCGACGAGGATGAAACGCTGAGACGGAGGGTCTACAGGGGTTCAAGGAGAAGATATCTGTTGCTTGTGCCGAGTTAGAAGAACAGAATCTGAGGAAAGAAACCAAGGATAAGGAGGGTCTAGAAGTGTACGGAATGAAGGAAGGAATAGGGTTCAAGGACTACCTACATGGACCAATGGATGCAGGAACAAAGCTTAAGGTCAAATTCAGGACCGGGGACATAGGCCTTCGAGAACGTCGAAGACACAGGACGGTAGACGACGAAGACGACGAGTTCAATGTGATTGCGGCTTCGAATGCGAGGACGGTGTTCATGTAGTCGCGGAATGTCCGTGGTACAAGGAGGGGGAAGTGTAAGTGACTGAGCTGTGAAAAATAGATGGGACGTGCGGAGATGTTTGAGGCATGGAATAGAGAGGAAAGGACGGTAGCTGTACTGGGGCATAGGAGGTGGGTTGAAAAGGCGGGAAGGGATATCATTAGGATAGACAGACTATTAATAGGGAAGACATTTTTGAGCCACCTTTGACAAAGTAGAAAGGAACGATTGGCCATCGGTGATCGGACTTGTGGGAAACAATGCTCCGTCCTCTGGAGAACGCGTGGTCAATGGTCTAACCGCTAAGGCATGCAAAACATAAGAGTACGCCCCCCTACTGCGTGCTGCTACGGCAGCAGGAGATCTTGTCCCACGTGCTGCGGGTACAGCACCTGTGCACCCCTATTCCGAGATAGACGTACAATATCAGGCGCGGCAGCTTCACGACAACCACGCTTGGACGATGGCTCACATGTAGCTGTCTCCGAAAGTGGATGGATGGGCGTTGACGTTTAAGAGGCATGCCTGAGGAAAGTGGAGCCCTACCGCTGTGAAGCCTTGATGAGATATGGAGGTTTGGCACTCTTCTCTTCAAGGAGTGATTTCATCATCTTCACAAGGGGGTGTTCCGCGGCAACGACGATTTGTCTCTCCCGCGGCGAGGAAAACCTCGAATCAACAACCGTTTTTGGATACATGTCTAAAACGACGTTTAAAAGCATGAAAAAAAGAGAAACAAAAAAAAATATGATCGGATCGCCTTGATCGTTTTTTTTCACCGCATTGCCAATTTCGGCGCCTCCATTTCTCCTCGGCAATCGATTCCGCTTGGCCGATTTAGAGGGGGTGGAGCCACTCAGAAAGTTGTTCAGACAAAAACTCGACGTGGGAACCGAGAATCCAAAATCCCAGGAATTTTGAAATTGCTCAGCTACCGTCAGCTTTTGAGCAGCTGAAAGTCCATTGCAAATCAAAACTGGGACATTCCAACAATATATTTGTGATCCCCACCCCAAAATTACCCCAACTCGAAGTCAGGAGAGATTGAATCAACATGTAGAAAGTGTTGCGGGAGGGGGGATATTTCAGTGTAATTCCTAGTAATTCCAGGTTGTCCCTGCTTTCGCGCATATATATCAGTGCGTAGCTGTATCACGGCCGCATCGATCCTGATCGAAATTCTGACGACGGATTCTTGATGTACAACACAACATTACCCTAACCTGAAAATTTAATACGATTCGGAGGCGTTTGCAACTTGCTCGGGGGGCCCGCAGACGCGATTTTCACCCAATTTTGGCCACTAATTCATCAATAAGTCATCACCACGACATCCAAATGGGAAAATAAGTATATTTTCGTTATCCTCGTGACCTAACGGATGTTGGTACAAATTTTCAGAGGTTGGGAACCATTTCTTGCTGCTCATTGAAAAACTCGTGGAAACTATTCGTCTTTACCGCGGAACACCCCGAAGATGTGTGGCGGGAACGGCGCAAAAATCGATGCACAGACGAAGTGCCTCGCTGAAACAATGTCCTTGCATTTACAAACACTCACGCCGCGCGAACCCACGTCCCATTCGTTGCTTTTCAGGTTCGCCGGGAATGCGACGGGCGGTCATGGGATTCGGCGCAGGGTGCGGCGTGGGGTCTAGCTGGGTTATTTGCAGCCAGGAATTCGCCAAGAAGTAACCGCAACCGATCTGCCCCCAGTCGGATCCGACCGTAGAAAGCCATGTGTGTGTGCGGTCTTCATTGATTGGCCGAGCGTGCGACGTCACGAGGTTTGATGTAGTCTAGTATCCGTACGACCTGTGGAGCTGCTCGGAAATGCTCACCCTCGAAACGTGCATCAACCACCCCCCACGTCTGCGATTAGCGTGGAGTCACCGGGGAAGGTCCGAACGTATTTTCTGGTGCATGCGGCTTGGAGAATCTCATTGTTGAGAGGGCATTTGCCGTTGCTCGGCATGTCAACCGGATCGTTGTCTGTAAAAATAAATATAACAAGTACACATGCTGCGGTATCAACATCTGTTCTCAAGAGCTGGACCAAACGATACTTATCTATACGAACGGCCAGCTTTCTCCCTACCTCCTCGATTGTGGTTCGCCACGACTCCGTCATAGAAATTCAACGCGCTGTTGCGAAGGGAGACACGAGTCGCCCGCTAATTGACACGTAGGCGTGCAAGCACCAAGGGAATCACGTTCGGCAATACACATGCGCTGCCCAGTCTGGGGTTTTACGTCCATTTCTCCCCCACCACTCACTGCTGTCGCGTGCTGCTGATGTGAACACGCTGCTACCACCCGAGGCAGACAAACATTCCGCCATAACGTTAGCTGGTCCGCGCCATTGCGCACAACACTATTCGTGTAGGGCGGCGCTGCTTGGTAGGTTTCCAAAAACTGGGGCAGCACTCTAATCCTCCAACTGTCGTGGAAGTTTTTCAGCTCAGTAAGACAATCTCTTGTGGAACCACTTCTCGCGCATCATGTAGGGTTGCGCAGCACGAGTACTACCGAGTCACCACGCAGGAACATTTTGCTGACGTAGCGGTCCTTGTTTACCGCCTTCGCCTTCTTCTGCCCCTTCCCCGTCTTGGGCTGCTCTGTCCACATCTCCTTCACGTCGGTCAACACCCTGCCGAAAAAAGACAGGCAGGTCACACAAGAGGAACAACCGTCAGGGGACCGTCATTTTGTGCATTTGTTCTGCGGTGCATACCTCATATGGCGGAAAGATTCAGCCATCCCTTCCCTCGTTGGCCGTTAGTTCTAATATCCAGTGCCCACGAAGAAGCCGTTCCCGTTTCGATGAGCATCATGGGGAGAAATAAAATCCACAAAGAAAGATTCGAATTATCATCCCAACGCAATAATGCAGCAACGATGTCAAACTGAACGCGACTGGTGCACGAGAATCAACTGCCCTTTTGACAACGCAGGCATGGTAGTGCATCTTCCGAAACCAAGCTCGATCGTTCAACTCGCACACACATGTTGCAATGCCGATCGAAAGCCTTGATGCGTGCGAGCAGCTTGTGGTTGTTCCGGACGTTGATGAGCACTTGTGTATTGTTCTTGACGCTCTGCGACCCCACGGACGGTGTAGTTTGGGTAAGGAAGGACAAGCACGTACGGGGGCGACGAAAGAAATAAAAAAGAGGTAAATATCTGAAGAGCTAATTATATTGTTGCAGTATTCTCGCATCTGAAGTCACGAAAGGAAAGTAACAAATTGGCTATGCATACGTCTCTTCGGATCCACTCGGTTACGTTCCCCGTAACCAGCGATCAACATGTACGTACGCCGAGCCGCCCGTAGGCAAGATACCTCACCCCCTGGACCGATTTTCGAAGCACGACTACCCGACGAGAGAGGGTGCATGAATGAACCCATGTGTTATCGGAAACTCTCGACGATACGGCTCTAACGCCGCCATTTTTGCCACCGCCACCCTTACTTGCTGTGGAGAAATCGAGCTCTGAAAATTCGTCGAGGGGGTGTGATGTCTTGTGTCACCTACAATAGTACCGGTATATGGGCGTGCAGAGGTAGGTACGTACGCTTCTCGTCCCCGAAACCTTTTGCGAATACCTTGCTTGATTTAAAGCCCAGAAAATCGAAGGATGCTTTGGAAAAGGCAAGAATATTTACTGCTCTCTGCACTCCCACGGGATTCGATATCCAAGATGGTACATAGGCATTCGCGAGGGTGAGTGGGTGCAGTAGACGTCAACTATCGCAGTGTAGACCATGTCCTCCCTCGCAACCAAAACACAAATAAAACACCAGCAGCACCTCCTTTGCAAAGAACAGCAGCACCAAGAACGTGCTTCGTCAGGAGGGCAAGATCGAGCGAGCAACGGCTTTTGGGGTGCCGCGGCGTACATGTTTCGATACTCACTTGCATCAGCAGGGAGAGCGGTCCCGTGGCAAACTCCTCCTCCCTCTCCTCATCAGGACCCTTGATCCTCTCCTCGCTGGTCCTGTTGCGGCAAAACAAAACGATTTGTATTGGTAGCTGATAATTTAGCATCAACAAATCGAGCACAAATGGTCACCAAACCACCTCAACTGTAACAGCTAGAACTGAAACAGCTAGGTGGCGCCGAAAAGCACGTCAACGGTTCAACTCACACCACGGTTAGGGCAGCGCGTCTTCGCATGGTCCTCTCTTGTGTCACGTAACTTGTGTAACTTCGCTCGAGCACACGAAACATTGGATAAGGCACTAACTACGATGTTGATACACTGGTTTGTTTTCGGATTACTGCTGTGCCGAAGGCAACAGAAGCGATGGTGCTTAAATAAACCGTGCAGGCATTCATTGGTTGAGGGCAGGTCGCGTGCACGAGCATAACTCACATGATGACTTGGACAAGCATTACTCACATGATGACTTGGTTTCAGCTGGTCCGATGGTGTAGTTCGTTTAGCTTGGCTCCAAGCCCTCGCGCCACAGATCCAGCGCACCTCCTCGCCCTGCCAAAACACTGAAGGTTGATCTACCGATAAAGTCCGATATCCAGCTCACGAAAGGTTTGGATCGATGTTGTAACAATCGAGAAACCTTAACGTTCGTTTGCTCTGCCTCCCGTGTTCTGTTCCTCTCTGTGCCACGTTCCGCGCCTTTGCTTGTCAAACCCTGAACCTGCTTGCCTCTGCCAGCGGGGGCTCCGTACATCTAAAACCTACACGGGGATGGCCCGAAACGTAGGCGGCCTCCGCCTGCATATCAGTAATGCAGTATCAACGTACGCACACAAACCACGCACAAACCACCGTCTGTAGACGCACAAGAGGCCCTTGTCTCTCCCTACCTTTGCACTCCCTCTTTCACCACCCCGCGCCAAGCATGGACTCGGATGGTGATGCTGCGATGGCAAACGGTGGGGGGGGGGCATCGGCAAACGATGAGAAATGTGCTTCTGGCGAGAGCAGTGTCCCCGAGCATTGTGAAGAGTGCGAGGATAGGCGACCAGTGTGGGATTGCAAGCAGGGGTGCGGTGGAGTGTTCTGCGACGTTTGTTTCTATGCGCTGCATCGCAAGGGGAAAAGGGCATTGCACAAGCCAGAAAAGATCGAGCGCCCGGGGGCAGCTACCGGAAATTGTGGGCCGGCAGCCGGGAAGGGGCTGAGCGGGTGGATTGGGCCGCGGTTGCCTCCACGAAAGGAGGAGGCGCGTCCCGACATGTATGATAGGTCAGCACCAGTGTTGTATGTATTCTGCTTTTGCTGTTGTCCAGCCTGTGGATGAACAATGTGACGGCGGTGCCGCGGGTGTATGTAGTGCTGCTGTTGCTGGAGCAGAAAATAATGTGAGGTATCGATTGTTCTTTTTCAAGGGAGACCGACCGATGCCAACGCACGATTTACGGGAGCCAAGTATTCTTCAGGCAGGTGGTGGGTGCAGTGTACATTGGCGCTGGTGGGCCAGTGCACGCTATGACAACTCCTTACAACAACTTGGGTCAGGGAGAAACAAACTGCTTGGTGTGGAGAGGGGTTGTTGAGCTTGATGTAAGACGGATCACCGAGTCTCCGTGAGGATAAGGGAAAGCAAAACGGGAAGGGACTGCTGGTTCCCTCTCGCGGTAATAAGATACCGCAGTAGAGTCAAGCTCGCATAAGCGTGGTGACAACACAAGCCCTGCATACCCTGCCCTCTGTGCGAACCCATGCTGATGTATGCATATGCCGAATGGTGTCGTCTGACGAAATAATAGATAGGGTGACAACACACACATCTTCATATACCATGGTTAGAAATAGGCAACAAGAGTCCGCGGCGATTGGAGAAGAAAACACTTGGCATGTGAATCGAGTCGAGACAAGGTTGCGCCCCACAACTAACTACATTCATGATGAACTCGAACGAGCCCGTGTTTCCCATCCCCACGAGGATGATTGTTGGTTGTACTCCCACTTTGACCCGGTGTTTCATGGCCCAGAGTCGGGAACACCGCCACACACAGCATCCTCAGGACATGTGGGATCAAGTCACGCATGGCCTGGCACCCTCCTTTCATGAGGCAACTGCAGCACCGAAGCACACCGCTGTTTCCCACTCCAAGCACTGCTATAGTTTGCTATCAAACCCGGTATCATCCAACGATGCCTCCACATCAGGGAGTCGATTTTTTTTTTGTCGTATCGCGACACCACACCGTCTCGACGGCTCCCACTTCATAAGTATTTCTTTACCTGCAATGTGGAAATACGGAACGTGCCACCACTTCAGAACTTGGCAGTTAAGAACGTGAGCCTCAAACAATCCAAAACCTACGAACTTGGCCATAAGAACATATGCTCAGTTCCGACGTGGTATTAAGAACAACAACCCGCCCCTATGGTGTATCAATGCGCATACAGATAAGAACGGAGCCCCAAAACGCGGCGGCCGCAAGATAACAACTTAAGAGGTTGGGTTTGACCCAATCAGCAGTTGGTTTCGGATTCGAGGCGGGGGGGGGAGAGGACCTCGTGATAAAATGCTTGTACGCGCGGAGGGTGAGGGCGTACGCTCTCTCTCATGGTTCGGATGCCTTAGCGGTTAGACCATTGACCACACGTCCTCGAGAGGATGCATCAATGTTCAAACAGGACCGATCACCGATGCCAATCGCTCCAGCCCACTTGGAAATACTTCGCCAAAAGGTTGCTAAAACTTTTTCTCCCTAGCCGATCTACCCTATCGATATCGCTTAACGCCTTTTCAACCCACTTCCTGTGCCCCAGTATAGCTACCGTCTTCCCCTGGCTGTCCATGCCTCAATCATCTCCCTGTACCTTTTGTTCTACATGTCAAACTCGGTCATGTGCATTTCTCTGTCCTTGTCGCCCAACTCGGACGGTCGTTTCGCATTCACATTTGAACTTGTCTTCATCGTCTACCTTCCTGAATCTTGGTTAACGTTCTCAAAGGCTGTTGTCCCCTCCTAAACTTGACCTTCGGCTTTCTCCCTGCATCCATTGGTCCATGTAGATACCTATACCTTTCAACACCCGTACACATCTAGGCCCTCGTTATCCTTGGATCCTTTTGTAATATTGTGTTCTCTCTCGGCGAAAGATTTCTTGTTCTCAAACCCCTCTAGACCTAACGTTCGTTTCCAACGTATCAATCCCATCGATTTTGGACTCTTCCTATATACGCCATCCACAACCTTAATCCACTCCCTGGGTTGATGCCTCAATTTTTCTTAGAAAGTAATCATAACATAACCTCACAGGAAGACTACCCGTTCGAGATACAACCTTTTCTTGTTTGTCCACTTCGCCTCCCAGGCTTCTCTCGGCAACCTCTCCTCTCCCACATCGTGCATAGATACAGTCTACTTGCCATTTCATCTTACTTACGCCTCTTATCGTAGGAGTTGGATCCGAAGGGGGCGTACTCTGTCTCATGTTTTGGAAGCCTTTGCGGTTAGACCGTTGACCACGCGTCCTCGACAAGACAGAGCATTGTTCCCACAAGACCGATCACCGATGGCCAATCGTTCCTTCTTACTTTGTCAAAGAGATGGCTCAAACATGTTTTCCCATCGGGGTATCTATTTCGGCCTTTCAACACATTAGTTCCTTTGCCCCAGTACAGCTACGGTCTTCTCCTGGCTATTACATTCGTCAAACATCTCTCTGTACCTTTTCGTTCTACTTTTTTCCCAGCTAGCTCAGTCATGTACATTCCCCTCTCCTTGTGCAACGGACATCCCGCAAGTACATGAACGTGATCTTCGCTCTCGGAGCCGCATTCACATCTGGATTTGCCATGTTCATCGTCGACCTTGCTGAATCGTCGTCTACGTTCTCAAAGGCCTTATCCCCAGTCCTAAGTTCTTGACCTTCAGCTTTGTCTCTGCATCCATTAGCCCATGTAAGTATTCCGTAAATCTATTCCTTCATTATGATTCCGTACACATCGAGACCCTCCGTATACTTGGTTTCTTCGGTTAGATTCTGTCCTTCTCTCTCGGAAAAAGCTACAGTTATCTTCTCCTTGAAACCCTCTAGACCTCCCCCAGTGTATCACCTTGGTCAATTGCAACACCCTTCCATGCGTCATCTACAACATTCGCTCACTCCGTAGGTTGGTACACCAGTTATTCTTGTTTGCCCACTTCTCCTAAGCTACTCTTGGCAAACTTTCTTCTCCCATACCGTGCATGCGGCACTGCCATCTAGGGGAAGATTTCACGGCTACATTGTACTCTTACCGCAGTAGTGTCTCGTGATTAAATCCACCCAGAAAGACCTCTGTCCTCTGTATAGGGCAATCGGTTTAGAAATAAGAACAAGAACCCCGATGATCACAGGTGGATACCTGCTCCAAATAAGGACTTGGAAAACAAGAACATGTGCTCTGTTGGAGATATAACAAATGAGTGTCGAGCCTCAGGCAAAATAAGCGGTTCTTAAGTGGTGGTGCGTTCTGTACACGCTTCTTTCACCTTCACTAGAGTTGACATAACGAAGCAGTGGCATCCGTTGACATCTACCGCCCGCCGCCGCCCACAACTGCGGTACCCACATGATCGTGCGAATGCTCCAGAAAATCTTTCTCCGAGAGATCTAAGTACATTCCGGTGCGACTGACTTCCGACGAGCGCCGCTACTTGCGACTGGTGGAGTCGGTCATCTCTGTCACGGACTACACAGGGAAGGTCGATGCCGACTTCCCTTCGGCGAGCAAGCGCAGCCACCTCATCCTCAAGCAGGTGGGTGAAACATTTCTCGTCGGCTATCAGCGTTTCTATTCTGTTTGCTGTTGTACCCTATTTATCAGGCAGCCTCTGCTCTTGGGAAGCACGATGCACCCCTTCGCTACACAAACGGCATATTAATCTGTTGTCAATCGTAGACGTGCGGTCCCAAATGGCACAATATTTTAACAGCCGAAGCCCACATTTCACTCGCGGTTCCTTTACGCACACATGCACTCGTAACGCGAAGGCGCTCTGCGATCTGTTATGTATGTTGATTTGCCGTGTACTCAGTTCTGGCACTTCCGGCCTCGTCCATGCAGACAATCGGTAGTGTACGTAGTTGAGAAAATGAACACAGAGTTATGCAGCCCAAAAAATATGTAAGATTCTTGGCAAGGATTACCAATCAGTACTTCGACTTTCTCCGGCCGTGGCGTCATTAGTGTGTTCCAAGTGGTTGTCCCTCGTTTACGTTGTACCTACCGTACTTGTCGGGGCTGTTTGTTGTTCAGATCACGCGGTTCTTGAGCGGGCTGGTGCTTGCGGTAGACTACCAGAAGGGTATGACGATGATCGAGGAGCGAGGGTACAGCGAACACGAGGGTTTTTTCCAGGACGTGCTGGAGATCGCTCGAAGGCACAAGATTATGAACCCCGAGAAGATGCGTACGGAGTACGCCAAGGTGACTGCGTTGGGCGAGGATGATGGATTTAAAATTCAAGTGCTGGGGGTGACCTTTGTGTGCGTGCACGCACGTCGAAAATCTCGGGAGAGACGATCTTCAGGAGCAACAGTATACCCAAGATCCTTTTGGATTCTGGAGACTCTTCCCGAAAATGCATCACCTCTTGTTGCGCCACTTGCTGGCATATTTGCGGGCAAAATTGGTGGCGTGGGAAAGCTGCCTCTCTCTCTCTTGGCTCTTTGTCCCTGCCTTGTTTGCGACTGTGCATACGGACAGCGATAAATGGCAGCCTGGGTCGCAAGACAACCTGTGCCCGTGTGGCTGGGGGAGCGCGCACCGAAAACTATCTCGTCTAGACTATGGTCAGGGTGCTGGATTTCCGGATGGCTTGTCTCCACCATGTGGGAGTCGCACGTCTTTTTTACCACTGTAAGTTAAAGACAGGAGTGAGGAGCGAGTAGCCGTGTGCTGAGATTCACAACTCTCCTACTGGGCACCAACAAGATCTATATCCATGCAATTTTGATAGAAACTTCGTTACCCTTGTTTTTCCTGGCTCGCAGCTGATCTACCTGATGCAAGATGCGGTATCCCCGGAGGCGCAGCGTATCTTGAACTTGAACATCAAGAGAGGAGTGAAGTCGGTGTACGAGTTCTTGAGGGAAAGGGGAGGCCTGGCGATTCTTAGCGATCCGAACGTGGAGATTGCGACAAGGGAGGTCTTGGCGAACGGCAGGCCACGACCGCAGATCACCAAGGACATCAGGAGGAAGGTGTGATGTGCAAGATATGTGTCAGTTTGGGGTGTGTGAAGGGCCGCATTTGACGACATGTTGCGTTATGTGTCTTGATTATTGTGAAGATTTTCCAGCCGTGCTTTATGTTGATGCAGAACCACGTTGGCGTGGAAGCTCTTTCTTGTTCATGCTCATCATCATGCCTAAAGTAGACCCCTTCTGGTTTCCCATGGTGTGATGTTTCACGCCTCTCAGGAGGCAGCGGTGGCGCAGATCAAGCGAAAGTATGCCACCCACAACCTTTCACAGGATGACATCCACACCTGCCTCTACAGCATGTGAGTGATGCCTGCTCACGCCCGGCGAAACCAGCCTTGAGAACGTGCAGTGTACCTCTGGATGTGGTGGTCAATTCGGAGGGATGCGGTTTTGTACAAACATCATGTCTTGCTAGGATGGTGGCAGTCTCCAGAGGGCATGGATGTCTCCTCCGGTGACCCCGCTGCCATTAAAACGCTGCCACTGCTTCAACCTTCTCACGCCCGACCCCGCTGTGGTCGAACGCCCTCACACCAGACCGACTCACTTGTATTCTACTATTACAGGTGCGACAATGACTCCTTTCTGAACTCGAACCGCGTGCCCATCGACAAGATGATCGCGTTTTTGGAGCAGTACTTCTCGCCGGACACTCCGGGAGACGACGCTTACTCCCTGGCCATCTCAGCCGGAGAGGGCGGGGCGCGCTTGACGCACTCCCACGCACGACAGTACAACTTTGCGCATCAGGCAAGGCTGGGTGTGCCTCACCAGTCGCGGTGGTTTAGGTGTGGAAGCGTTGAAAGAGCAGCGTGACAGCGCCGTCGTTTAAATCGTCGTTTGAATGGATCTTTTGCGCTGAGTACATGGTGTTGGGGAGTGGGGAGGATGCGGTCTTCACCCCGCCTAACGATGTGTATCGATGTGTGCACAGGTGGGTCGGTGCGATTGTCCGCTTGCATGGTTCACTTAGCGGCACAACGGCCATTTATTTTCTCATGTCAATGCTAAATCGTGCCGCCGCCGTCCTTGTCCGCCCTGCCGCTTGTTTTGAACAGTCGCTAACGTTATGGCGAGATATCATGCACGACATGTTTCGACTGTGGTGCTTAGGGGAGGAAGACTTGCTCTCCGAAAGCTTTGCTTACAAGCTAGTGGACACGGGGCAAGGGAAACAACGGGTGCAGAACAGCCCCCAGACCTTCAAAGCCATGCAGGTACAACGTTGTGTTCGGCTTTCCTGACACGGGTTTAGTGCTGGCTGCACTGGTCTTGTACACGTTTAGTGCTGTTTCCCAAGTCACTCGTTGCTCGGAATATGCGCGCGTTCATTCGTTGGGGCGTCTGCAGGCATAAGCGGCCTTGCTCCGAAGAAGGCAGACGCTCTCTCGTTGCATGTCCATCTAATAGTGTTGCTGATGTTGTCGCATCGCAGGAGATCCTCTTCCACGCCCAGCATGGGGTACAGAGCTGGGTGGGCAGCAGCGTCATCCACCTGGGCGACCACAACGTACCGAACGCCCTGATGTTTATCGACAAGTATACCCAGGTGCGTGTGCCTCTGCGATAAATGTTGTAGTATGCTACCTGAGATCAGAAGCCCGCGTCAGAGGTGGTTTTCAGACCACGACGAATAGTGCTAGCTAATGATATCATGGAACACCGTTGCGACATTGGCACCGCCGTGCCGGGTTGTCTGTCTTTTTTCACCAAGAGTCGCGGAAATCGGTTTCAATAGCAGTGCTAAATTCGGAAGCGTAAACAACAGGGCACGTACCGGAGGGGGTTAGCGAGATGACGTGGAGAAGGGCACATGTGTCTTGTCTGTTGATGCATGAAAGTAACGTTCTGTCGCGAATAAGTCACCGAGGAAGCAAGCGTGACGATCCCCCTTTCCGCCGCCGTCGCAACAAATGGCGTAGGTTTCGCGCATCCTGGGCCCCATCGTGTCGTGCCTGGAGCAGCTTGTCGTGCTGTACGACAAGGATGAACACATCCAAAACCTGATCGACACCGGCTATGGCGGGCTTGAGACGCTGAGGAAGGACATTCTGTTTGACTTTTTTCGATCAGCTTTCGACGGCAGCGGTGCCGACAACTTCTTCGACGCTGGCAGGTACTTCCTCTGTATCATAAGTTAGGGTACCTAAATTTGTACGGGCCCTTAACCGTGTCCGATCTGTTTTTCGATTTTTTTGTTGAAATCTTCGGAGTTTTTTTAGCAAGAAACATTTATTTTATTTTATATGCATGCGCCACCCCGCGTGCATGAGCGCCCGAGAAAAACCAGTCGGCCTGAAAAAGGCCGCATTTTGCATGTATTCTGCCCCCTCCGACCAGGCGGGGGGGGCGGGGCAATGACAAAAACAAGGCAAAAATACCAAGAATTATCCCTGACCCTAAACCTAGCCCCCCCTCTACTCAACGATCCATGACGCGTCCCCCATACTAAAAACAGCATAATAGTGGCCCCCACACTGAAAACAAGACACTTGGGGGGACCACACTAAAACCAAGACACTTACGGGGCAAAGCAAGCAACAGTAGGGCCCTCATCCAACCCCCCCCTCTACTCAACGATCCATGTCGCGCCCCCTATACTAAAATCAGTATAGTAGTGAACCACACTAAAACCAAGACACTTGGGGGTCACACACTAAAACCAAGACACTTGGGGGGTCACACTAAAATCAAGACACTTGCGGGACAAAAAGAAGGGTTGGTTGGTGGCGGGGAAAAAAAAGAAAAAGTCGACTATTCTTCCTCATCATCACTTGGACTCGATGCCGCCGCAATCTTTGAAGGGGTGAGAAGCGACGGCCGCCCACTTTGCTTCGTTTGAAAGGTCCAGCTCCTGGGTGTTGTCGATCTGGGTTTTGACCCGTTTCCACAACTTGGACGGGTACTTCTTTCCAACACCGTAGCGTTCGCAGATCGGGTCAAGCACGCCCTTGGGAATCCTTGACAACCCCGGCTGAATGCCCATCGCAATTTCTACCGCCATGGCATAGCGCCTACCAACCGATAATTCGGTGCCCCTTTTGCGAGGTGGTGTGCTGGGGGGCGATTCCATCGCTAGGGTAGGGTAGTAAAATGGATTTGAGAATTTTGTCGAGAATTCTCAAAAAATATCCCACAATATTTTCTCAAAAATATTCCCAAAACAGGCTAAAATAGGGTACATTTTGACCAATATTAGGTACAGAAATAGATGTTTGTTTTTTTTAATTTTTTTTCCATCGCTCCTTCTTTGTTATATCTTTCTTACAAACCCGACTATGCTACCATCACTAACACGGTTGCACCCTGACAATCTATTGCATTTAGGTACCCTAACTTATGATACAGAGGAAGTATGATGCAAAATCTGAGCATCTGAGCGCGTTCAGTTTTCTTGTCAACTCTCTCCGCTCGCAGCTCAGATATCTGTTTAGTTCAATAGCC
The DNA here is from genome assembly GCA_902602495.3 of Ectocarpus sp. CCAP 1310/34. NCBI lineage: Eukaryota > Phaeophyceae > Ectocarpales > Ectocarpaceae > Ectocarpus > Ectocarpus sp. CCAP 1310/34. The sequence goes on along the minus strand of CACKRE030001170.1, from coordinate 50,243 downwards.
ATTGTGTGTTGTTTCCCCGTTCTGTCGCGTGAGCATATATGCTCTGTCAGACATGCTCAGTAGCATGTCATCCGTGTGTGCGCGACTTCGCGACTGCTGGTGATAAATTTCAAAGGAAGCCAGCGACGCATCGTGCTACGGTCATTACCTATGTTGACGCAGGTTCTTTGTGTTGTCGTGGAGGCTAATTCATTCGTCGTCTCCCCTCTCCACGACGCGTGGTCAATGGTCTAACCGCTAAGGCATGCAAAACATACCGAGTACCCCTTGCCCCCCCCCGCGCTTTTTTTTTCAGTTGCATTGACGGCCGGCTGACCTCGGCATGGAACTGGTGCTCCCAGCTGAACTCGAAGCCGTTCTTCCCGATGTTCCAGCTCACGGGATTTACCAGTTTCGATGGAGAGTTTCAGCGTTGAAGAGACCGTTAGAAATTCGCCGTTCATTCGAGTTCCACCGAGCAGGAAGCGGCTAAGGGGCGCAAGTATCTCCATATGGATCTGGGCCCGTGTGGTGATGGTGGAGGTGTTCACAAGTGAAGACATGCGGAACACTTTTTTTATGACAGCGGTCGAGCGTGAAATTAGCCGGTGATAGATCAAAGATGCGACGTTTCCGGTTGCCTTTCTCGCAGAAAGAACGATGCACGCAGACCAATGCACCAAACGTCGGTTTCGGTCGACGGCGGGGGATGGGTGTGTTCTGCTGGGATTCCAACAGTCAGACTTTGTTCTGCCCACCCGAAAGTCTAGCGAGAGCTACGATTACCAATCGTTGGGCTGGGAGCTCTGTAACAAGCACGGCAGAACATTCGCTCGATCAATCAGGCCGTCGTCGGAAAGGCACGGGTGTGCTCTCGGTTGATGAAGGTGTGACGGTGTTAGTGAGAAAGGGAGAGATTTCCGACGCAAATACCCCACCGATCAAATAGCCACGGGGGCGGCCGGCCCGCGTGAAAAATGAACAGTAACGAAACAATAACCCTACACACATGTGCAACCCCAAATGACCGGCGGGGCCAAAATATGTGTGTTGTATTGTGTTTTGATCCCATATATTCTGGGGGCCAGTAAAGGCGATGTTGACGCAGAAACAAGAGGGAATCGGCCTTGACAGACTTCGGGGAGAGTGTACCTTTATGAGTAGTCTCCACATTACCCCCCCTTTTTCGAGATTTCCTTGTTTGCCAGGCATGAGAATCTTCTTGGGGGAACCGAAACCCGACCGGCTGGCGGCGGGGCGATTCACATTCATAACAATCCTCGTGCGTGTTTACACGGGTCCACCACGTCCGCCACGTCATCTGAAGTCCCGAGTTCGACGATGTAGCCAGTGCGTCCTTCCTTGACCCACGCACCTTTTTTCTTTTTCCGTTATCCGGAAGAAAAAGTGGTGAGTAGTGGCGTTGAACCCGTGCCTTCATCAGCCAAAAGCAGACACTCCGATATCCCACGTCGACGCCATTGTGGAAAGACGGAATCATTCTCGACAGACGTGTGGGACATCGTGCCTTCATAAAGGTGGTCTCCACACGTCGGTGGTGGTGCACTTTGACATCACCGCTCCCCCGTGGCGCTTGCCTTCACTATTGATTTTTATCGCCAGAATTAGTCTATTCCCTCAGGTTGCGTTTACACGTAATGCGTGGTTCACAAGTCAGACGTCCAACGGTTAGCCTGGTACAGGTCGTCAACTGCCAACTGCGGATCCGCAGGCAATTGGTTTAGAAAGGTTCTCCCCTGAAGAACACATTACCGCTCGGGAAAAACGCGGCGAAATAACCGGACACAAAAATCTTTGGTTGTTCAACATGTCCGCGGAGCGGCCGGCATCTGTTCCGCTGGCAAGACTACCGCCACCGCAGTTGCCCGCAAGAGGAACAGCATCATGGTGGCAGCTCAAGGGCTTATAGCAATGGCCATGTGCGCCGTTTCATCGGCATTCATGCTTGCTCCAGCGCCAATGTCGATTCCGAGTACCGTAAGTCGGAGTGCAAGAGGAACAACAAGAGGTATGTACAACAGCAGTAGGTCTTGAGCGCCTTGACGACTCCACACTCATGCTTCTACTTGTGCAACCGCATATTTTCCCCCTGTTGCTCCACCTGCCATATCATGTTTCTTCCACAAGGGCTACTATTTCGGTTGTGTCTACTGCTGTTAGTCGACCTGATAATTTTAGTACTTGAAAGGCTCCGGCGCACAAATATCCATGATGACATCAACTTGCTGTCCCGCCAAACGTAACTTATCAAGCAACAGGTCCTGAAACTAGATGGAAACTACAAATTACCAGCTGGGAATTAAGTAGATGACCGATTTCTACCATGCAGTCGAAGGCAGTACGACGTCACATCCTCCCGCACTCTTGTTGCTTCTGTTGTTGTAACTTTCGAGACAAACGCCCCATCAGTAGCCTCGTGGGGCCGATAAGCACTCTCCCCGAGGAAAAATATATAAGTACACACAGAAAGACTACCCATTCGAGATATATCCACGGTAGTCCCCTTCATGTAGTTTCTGTGCCAGATGTCTGGGAGTCTAGCAGTCAACGTTTCTAGAGCTAACAAAGGCTCCGGACTTCGGGTGCCATGGGCGAGTAGGCACCCTCGTCCCTCAGGATTAGGTTGAAAAAAATGGCGGTGATGCTGTTGGGGAAATCGGTGGCGGGTGGAGAATGTGCGATGCGCACGTGCATACCGAGGGCACGAAGCCGGAGGATCGATGAAGCAAAATGTGCTGGTTGCAGTCACACACGAAGGGCACGACGACGGCCAAGACTCTGTCCTTCAACATGGAGCAATTATTTGTTAACAGACTGAAAACATTCGCAAAGCAGCAAACTGTGTGTAAACAAACTGCGTGCGAAGTCCCCCCTGTTGTTTTTGAAGTTCCGTTCTGCGTTCCGGTGGTCATTTGAGGGGCAGAACTCGACCCCTTCTGACGCTGGCTCTATGTTCATACTTCAGCCAATATACAAAAGAAAGCAACTTTCCCGCCGTTTCTAACTGCACCTTAGTGCTGTTATCAGTAGAGGAAATCATGCAGAGGCGTCGTGTATGCTGGCACGTTCAGGTTAGATTCTTGGGTAATATCGACGTTCGTAGTAATGGCCGATAATCTCCGCAAATCTCCGCAAGTTTGACCGACACCCGAGTGTCTTGTACAGCGTGTTGTCACCGCCACGGACAGTAAACCCCTGAACGGCGGGTCGTCAGTAGCAGCTAGTGACATCAACGTACCCCGCCGTTCAAGAGATTGGGGACAGTGGCGGCGAGCACAAGCAGTACAAGACGCTCGGGTGTCGGTCTAATTTGCGGAGATCTGCGGAGAGTGTAGGCCATTGGCACGGTCCTCAATATCACCACCAGAGAAGCAAATGTCAGCGCGCCAACACACCCTCCCCTCTGCTGGGTGTCCTCTAGTGATATCACTACGAAAGTGCAGTTAGAATGCTAAACTGACCTTTATGAGCGCCTGCCATTTGGCTCTTGTGACATGCATTTTGACAGGTGTGAATTCTATCTAAATTTTAAAGGGGGCGTGTGAAGGTAGACTCATGATGTGTACTTGCGAGTTTGTTTTGAACAGCCTCTACTGCCGCCCAGTGCGAGAATCAGCAATTTCTGTTTGTTCCCATGCCTTCCGATTGGTCTTGTCTCGTGAATGTGGAAAACGAGCAGCTGTTCTGGGCACCTATTTTGTGTCCTTGTGAACGAACACTCGGTTCTGCTAGATGCGTATGCTGCCAAACGACGTCCTGTTGGCGGAGATCCAAGGAACGAAGTCTTCGGGCGTTGCCCTCTGGGTACAGGGTCTCGGGCCCGATAAATTCACTCGTTTGATGCGGGTGACATCCTCAACCCCAGGAAGGGCATGCTGGCAGGGCCGATCAGGGTGGATGGAATACGTAGATTCCTGTGCCCTGAATATGGCTGAAAACACTGTTCCGGTGCACCGAAACGGTAGACTCTCACAGGTGTCCGTTCGATTACTTTCTTTTTTTCCGATGGTTGGGGTGACTGCGCTACGGACGGAAATCGGGTAGCAGGGTGTCATCCGCTATTCGGGTGCCTTTCACAGTAGACCATGTTCCTTGATTCTACTCCCTTATGTTGCTACGCTAGTCCTTCGCAACACTGACCCCAACTCTTTTCCTCCCACTTCGACGGCCAGCGCCTGCAGCACGTTGTGCGACGGCTTCGGTGAGCATGTCCGTGGCGGAAGAAGGCCACAAGTTCATCATCATCGGCGGGGGTACGGCTGGGTGTGTTTTGGCGAACCGCCTCTCTGCCGACAAGGTGGGTGACTAGTGCGACCTGGTGCAGGGTATCGCGCGTTATCTGCGTTATGTGACGATTGAATCTCCGGGCTTGTCGACATTTCTCATGTTCGTCCTCTAGTATTTGGAGGAGTGTCACTTCATGAAGACGCTGGGCTTTGTGATCGGATGGTATTAGAGCTAGATATGGTTGGATGTATGCGAGCGCCACTGGTCGAAAACATCGTGTTGCTCTCCGTCACTACCGTTTTGACCGGACGCATTGCGTACTCCACTTGTTAGGACAATTCAGTGCTGGTGCTGGAGGCCGGCTCGGGAAAATTCAATGACAGGAATATCAGGATGCCCATCGCAATCCTAAGGTGCGCCCTCTCTGTATACTTTTCTTCCTTCTATTGGACGGTTTCTAGTGGTTCCGTGCTTCCAGGTTGTGAGTAGGTCCCCGGCTATTACCTGTCAACCCCTCTTTTTTATGCGCCCGTCTGTGATTCGGTTCACAAACCACCATTTTTTGCACCAGAGTTGCAAGCGCTCGTCCGCTCCGATCAGCAGTAACCAATGGTGCCGTCAGTGTGTGGTTGACAAAGCGAAAGTTGTGGGAGGAAAAGGTCTGTTTCACGACAACCGCGCGTTTGTCTGCCACTGCTGTGTAGGCTCGTCACTGTTCGACATTCTTGTATTTGGCCTCTGCCAAATTTTGTTCAGCGACGAGAAGGTTCTGTTTCCACAGTGAGAAACGCTTGTTTGTGTGCCACATGGTCTGTAGTGCAAGCAGAAGCAAATGTTTCCATTTTGAGCCCCACAACGACTCACACGCGTCTTGAGACTTGTCTACCACACACAGCTGCATACAGCATCGACACCGAAGCGAACGTTCAAGCTGGAATCCGCGTCCGCTTGGTTTCATGCAGGTTGTTCAAGTCTGTCTTCGACTGGGGCTTCCAGTCGGAAAACGAGAAGTTCGCCACCGGCGACGGCATCTACCTCTGCCGTGGCAAGGTGATGTGCTATATCTACTATGTACAGTAGAGGTCCCTGTTTAGTGCCGGTTGAATGGTGCCGGTTGCCGGTATAGTGCCGGTCAAATCTCGGCGCACAGAACCCGCCCTGAATAGTGCCGGTCTGGCACTATTCAGGGCTGCCCACTATGGTGCCGGTTCGAGCCCCACTGAACCCCACAATAGTGCCGGTTCAAGCACGCACGCACACACAACACACAAGAGACACACACAACACAGAAGACAGACACAGAGGAGAGGGTACACGTGCTGCTGCAGACCCGAACAGCTCTACGCAGAAGTGCACCATGCCATGTGCGGAAGGTGACCTGTGCCGCATACCGGACAGAACGCCACAAGTCCCTAATGGCCACGTCTGCCGGGGACGATGCGGCGGGCGGCTCCATGGCGAATGTGGAAGCATGTTTGACGACAGCGAGCTGAACCGCATCTGCAGTACGTGCGTAGCCAACACTGGCAAGCGCAAAGCGAGAGCAGCAGAGGGTGCTGGGAAGGGGCAATCTAAACGCCCGAAAGCACAAGAGGGGAGTAAGAACGAAGCTCGTAAGCGACTGGACGTACACCAGAAGGTAGAAATCCTCAAGCTGGTGGATGCGAAGCTCTCTCAAGGAGAGATAGCAGACCGCTTCGGGTGCTCGGAACGGTTGATCCGCAAAGTGAAGGCCGAGCGGGAGAGGGTGGAGAACGAGGCTGCTGAAGAGGAGGGGGGTAGCGACGATGAAAACGCGGGCCGCGGGCGGCGTGCCCCACCGGGTTACGCTGATCTGTCGTATCACTTCGGGTACCTAGAGACGGCAGCGGAGGAGAGTGGCAACGGAGACGCCGTGCACCACCTGTCGAAAGCGAGGACGGCGATGATCGCAGCGCATACCGCAAAGCGGGCTCGCCAGGCAGACATGCGGGAATTCATCGCGACGTAGTGAGGGCGGGGGTTACAGCTACAGCGGCTGTTTGATTTCTTGCATGTCCCGTTCTTGCGGTCGTGTTTTGGAGGGTGAGGAGGAGACAGATTTAGCTTCCTCCTTCACCAATAGGTTGTGCCAGCAGGAGCTTCGCAAAAGCAGTGTTACCGCCAAAAATCCATGGGCTTCATGATCAGTGGTTTGCTTTCGCTGTCGAGGAGTGATGTTGAGGTTGCGCGAAATGATTTGATCCGTTTGAGGCCAGTGCCACGGCATTCTTGCCAATAAAATGTTGGACATCTATGAGGTGCATCCTTTGCGATGTTCATGTGAAGGGTTTAAGTCAGGTTGTGCAAGTGTGCAGTACGTGCGCTGAGGTGGGTACAGCTACAAGGTGCAGCATGTGTGTTCGACAGGGCAGGAACCACCCCTATCGTGGCACAGCAGTCTGCCCGCGACGCCCATGCCATGATCTCACCATGTACGTTTCATGTGGTACTCTGTTGGCCCCGCAAAGCAAAGCGCTGCACTCTGAATCTGAAATCACACAGTTCGTCAATAGTGCCGGTCTGGCACTATTGAGGGATTTCCAGACCCTGAGTAGTGCCCCTTTGGCACTATTCAGGCACTCTGAAGAATGGTGCCGGTGCCCGGTATAGTGCCGGTGAAATTTTTGCGCACACTCCGGTACTAAACAGGGACCTCTACTGTATATATATCCTGCCAAAACCAGGAAATAAATAAAAACAAAAAACAAAAACAAAACCCACACTTACAACACTGCCATCTGGACCTACAATAGAAGTGCGAAGGACCCTTACTAGTAGAAAGGTCTCTTTCTTGCCGGTACTGCAACGCTCCACGAGTACTACGCGTACAACCTTCTTTTGGTCTAGTTCTTGGGTCGTACCCGGTACTATTAGTTCTTGAATGCTGTTTCTCATTGTCCTGGTACAAACTGAACGGTTTCAGGTCCTCGGCGGGTCTAGCTGCACCAACGTCATGCTTTACCATCGCGGAGAGGAGGCTGACTATGACGCGTGGGGGGTGGATGGATGGAAAGGCAAGGACGTGCTCCCCTACTTTAAGAAGGCGGAGGTGAACGATGGATGTCTAACTAAAGAACGATCAATGTTTGCGGTAGTCTGCCTGTGCTCGATACGTGTTGACCTTGCAAATCACGTTACGTACATACAGATATTTAGCACGACAGCGTTCGTACACCTCATCTGACTTTAGACCCATGGCAGCGTCTGAGAGGGGGCGTCGCGACGGTCTTTTTTTGAGCGAGGCCAATTTTTCGCCGACAATTGCTGCATATCGCCACGCTCATGGTGAAACGAGGTTGCGTGCCGGCCTAAACCGTTGTTTCCGGTTCCCCGCGTTAAGTTCGGGGTTGTAATCTAGCTAGCTCGATGCTCCGCACGCCGATAGCACCGAGCCGCAGTGAGAACCACACGTGATTTGTGCGAGCTAGGTTCGGTATACGTTTGATTAATCATGCTATTATATTGTCGACGATACTCCCCCGACTTTCTGACGGCGAATTTCTGCCTAATCCGTCTATTTCGTAACCTCTACCCCTGCATGTACGTCTCGCCCACGATCCGTCAACGACCCGCCTTGTCATGTCGCGACCAGAACAACCGATCCAAGAAAAAGGGGGAGTTTCACGGCAAGGGAGGCCCGATGCAGGTGGAGAACGCGCGTTACATGAACCCTTTGACGAAGTTATTCTTCAAAGCGTGCGAGCAGGCAGGCCTGTCGGAGAACGAGGACTTCAACGATTGGTCCCACTCGCAGGAGGGCTTCGGTCGCTTCCAGGTGCGCGGCAGGCGCACTCTCGGCGCTGCTCTGACTTTCTCTCTTCTGTGGGATGTGGGGGGCCAGCGTGTTGCTTATCGTTCCCTAATGCAGCTATTTAGCTGCGCACAAAGGTTGCGCCGGCTTTTCACGCTCTACTAACCGTCTGCGTTGCGACTTGTCCAGTGCGTGCTTGCGGACCACCTGCAACCTTGTCTTGTATGTCTTCCCTTGGTCCGTGTGCTGTTGATGGACGCCTTCCTTGGGGCTATGTCCTTGCACCAGGTTGCACAGAAGAGAGGCAAGCGCTGTTCGGCAGCCTCCTCCTACCTCAAGGAAGCCATGGGGCGCAAAAACCTGGACGTGAAGACCAGCGCCCAGATCACCAAGGTGTGCTGCGTGTAGCACCTGTTGCCGTTTGCTGGTGTGCTGCTTGTGCGGGAGTTTCACCGCGGCAAGGCAATAAGGGTGTGCGCGTATTCATGTTTTTTCCGTGGTGGTCGTCAATGGGAAACAAGCGTGTTGACACAAGCGAGCGAGCTCGGTGCTGCGTTCGCAGGTAGGCTAAGTTTACCCCTGCGCGTGCAGCCTCTCCGTTTTACCGCACCACCTTTTAACACTACACTATGCATGTAAATGAGCAGACTGAGCACGGCACGACCGGCGTTTGTTTCTTCTGGCAGGTCTTGATCGAGAACGGCGGTGCCATAGGCGTTGAGTACGTGCGGGACGGCGAAAAGAAGATCGCCAAGCTTGCCGTGGGCGGAGAGGTGGGCTGCAAGCGAGGGAGGGACTAATGAAAATGCACACCGTTCGATAGCGTTTTCAGCGTGTGCCGCTCCCTCGTCCACTGGTGTTCCATCAGCAAACTAAAGGTGTTTGTTTTTTTCCCATCCTGTCGACAGGATAACATTCCCTGTTGTACTACTCGCTCGATTGTGCTGCTGCTCCATGTGTAAACCTGCTTGATCCGGCTGCATGCAAACGCTCGGTTCTTCACCTTGTCTGGTCTGGTCTGGTCTGGGCTCGTCAACCCACAGATCCTGCTAGCAGGAGGCGCCATCAGCTCCCCGCAGGTGTTGATGCTCAGTGGGGTGGGTCCGGCCGAGCACTTGGAGTCCAAGGTATGGTACAGCCTCTCCCCTTTCTACTAGATACAATTCCATTGTAGTCTCTGTCTACGCATAGCACCTCCTCTCCCGTACGAAACCAAGTATGTACAGTACAGAGACGAAATCCGGTCGTCAGAGGGTGACTGACCCCAGCAGGGTACAGTACAAATGAACACGAAAAAGACAAGAGAAAACCTCCGGGCACACGGCCACAGTAGCAACGACTTAATTTTCTTCCTGGAAGTCATACAGCACGGTATGGCAAACAGCAGAAGGAAGTAAGTACAAGAGCCGTATTGCCAGTTTGAAGACTCGGTTCGTGGAATGCAAAGTGCAACTGCTGGTTGGCTGTGCCTAAGCATGTCTCGGTACAGGACAATCGCGGCCGCCACCATCAAAAGGAGGAGACGTAATGCAGTGTGGGCTTGGTGCAACGTCAGGCATCAGTACCCGTCACTAAATGGTCGCCCAGGCGGCCACGCTGTGAGAAGCTTGTTGCGCACTTTCCGGGTACGTTTTTATGTGACGGTGCGCTCGGTATGCAAACGCACGTACGCGTGGCCCAGACCGCCTGCTGTTGACGTGCATGTTTACATGTGTGTTGTGTTGTCAGGGCATCGAGGTGAAGAGCAATGTGCCTGGGGTCGGAAAGAACCTCCGCGATCATCCCGCTGTCAGTGAGTGTACACCCTCGTGCGGTGTGGGTTGTGACAAATCGTATTCCTGTTATAAATTGCTCCTCTCCCCTGCTCTTGTGGTAAACACCTCACAGGCCGGGCGTGCTTTACTTTGGGACTGTTTGGCCTGTTGTACGTATGGGTTGTGAGCGTGTAAATGTACCTTGGAGAGCCACAGTGCGTCTAGAGGCGTTGAACAAATGAGTTCCAGGCACAACAACTAGCTCGAGTCAATCGGAAGGGGATTGGTTGGGCGGGCTTATCGAAAAGCTAACAGCCTCGTGCGTGATTGTCTCTTCGCTCTTGCCAACGTCTTGCGGTTGCCTTCGGTTCTCAGCCGTGATGGCTGACATCAACAAGCCCATCTCCATCACCGACAAGGTTCTCAAGGAGGGCTCTGGGGACGTGAACAAAGGGGTAAGGTTGGAGCAGGCTAGACGCCACACCAAGTGACATGCCGGGAGGTCTCCTGCTCTTTTCGTTGGTGTTAGCCTTCGTATCTTCCGTTTGTCGTCTGGAAATTCACCATTGCCTGTATCCCCGATAATTCATAGTTGGCCTCCCCTTTGAAAAAACAATTTGAAAGCACAAGCAGACCCCGTGCTCACGGCGAGTTATTCCCACGAACTGTCTTAAAAGGCTTGCACCTTTTTTTTTTTTCGCTTGTCTTCAGACGGCCCTTCAGTGGCTGTTGACGGGAACTGGGCCGCTGACCTCGCCAGGGTGCGAGAACGGCGCGTTCTTCAAGACCACGCCTGACAAAGCGGCGGCAGATCTGCAGGTGATCGGCGTGACTGGCCTGTATACACACCCTTGGATCCGTTTGGACTTTCTTGCGGTACGATACGAGGCGTGACCGAATGACCCAAAAGGACACTTGTCTGCATGGTTACCGTGTGATGGTTGCTCTGGAGCGCATGCACGCTGACCTTTCAGCCTCTCGGCTCCCTCCCATCCGCCTGTCCCCCGACAGTTGCGGTTTGTCCCTGGAAGATCCACTACCCCAGACGGAGTGAAGGCGTACAACACTATTGGCACCAAGGGGAGGCCGCCTTCGGGTGTCACCATGCAGGTGATTGGCACGACGACCAACTCAGAAGGAATTTTCGTCCATTTGAGCGCTGTTCGACGCCAAGCCTGACGTGGGATTGTTGTTGCGGTTCCCGACACATCCACTGCTACTGATGTTGCTGTTGCTGCTTGTGCTGTTTTTCGTCTCCTTTCAGGTGGTGGGGATCCGGCCGCAGAGTGAAGGCCATGTACAGTTGCGTTCTTCGGACCCGTTTGACAAGCCACACATCGTCACTAACTACCTTGAGAGTGGGTGAGTCCTATCCTTCCGCCAGTCATATTCACGTTCTGTGCGGTGGATCGCAAGGGCGTTGGAGGCGATGCATGTACAGCGACTAACTGCGCCATGTTGGCGGAAGAAGGGCATGGTGGAGTGATGCCTTACATGGATATTTTGTTGCGCTTTGAAGGGCGCGCGCGATGAGCGCACAGGGTTGCAAGGATCCGGATGACCGGTGCTGACACTTGCCCTCAATGGGGTGCATCTTTTCCACTGCGATCTTGTCAGGGAGGACATGGCGTCTTTGACGAAGGGGATCGAAATGGCACGAAAGCTGTTCGACCAGGAGGCCTTCGGAGAAATGGTGGACAAAGAAGTCTTCCCCGGCAGAGACAACAAGGAGGTACATACGAGTTGACCATCTGCACGCCCTTGACGTGAAGAAAATGCGCCTTTCCGGTGGAAGTTTTCGACATGGGAAGGGATTGGTCTGCTGAGCGCTCCTGTGGATGCCCTGTTCCTTCCCTGACGCTCTGAGAGTTCGTGCGATCCGTTGCACCCTTTTTTCTTGCAGAGCATGCTTTCGTCGTCTCGTATGGTTGCTTCCTGATGAGCCAGTGGTGGCGATGTCACTGAAATTCGAAAATGCCGGTATATATGCGTATGGTTTGATGTACAAGTCTACGGTGTCAGGACCGGTTTGTCCGTTCGTCGCTGTTGTGTCCACCACTGTCGCGAAGTCCTCCTGACCGATATGTTCTCCTCATCCTCGCCCAGATCTCGGAGTACATCAAGTCTACCGTGCACTCCGCCAACGCCTTGGTTGGCACTTGCAAGATGGGCGGAGAATCAGACAACATGTCTGTTGTGAACTCGGCACTCCAGGTGAATGTTGCAAAGGAACGGACGTAGATTGCTCTCGCTTGGCGGTCGGTCACCTGTTGTGCTTGCTCTGTGCCACGAAAACTGCAAACAAACGCTAGGGATTCGAAATGCGCTAACGTAGTAAACCAACCTTGTTCGATTTTTGTGGCATGATGGACCCTTCCTTATGGACAGGACTAGATTTTTTGTTTTGTTGTGATGTGCGTTGGTTAAGAGCTAGCTTGGGTTATGGCATGTGCTGTGTTGACGCGGCGCGATGGAATTCACGGCCCGTTCCTTAAACAATTATTCGAGCAAGCCCGTGCGCAAAAATCACGTGCATGTGTATTTTTCCCTGTCTACACGAAACTGTACGAACAGGTGAAGGGAGTCGCTGGGCTGAGGGTGATCGATTCTTCGGTGATGCCTTCAATCCCCGGCGGTCAAACAGCGGCGCCGACGATCATGATCGCAGAGAAAGCGGCGGACATGCTCATGGCTTAAGCGAAAGGCGCGGCTATCTTAGGCGTAAGAGTCAGGCCATTTCGTGTACATTTCGGGTTTGACCCAAACTGTCTGGGGTTTCGCAACTTTGCAATTGACGGGTTTCGCGCGAAGCTCGGGCACCCGCTTCTTTTCGAATGATATGGAGCAAGGTTTAGGCTTTTGACGTTTCCTCGAGCCTTTCTTGTGTGAAAGAACTTCGTTCGGCAGTCACCGTATCGTGCGTCCGTCGGGGAAAGGGAAGGAGGCGAATAATAAGCAGTGGTCAACCCACGGGTGCGCCCGTAAAATTAAATCTGCGTTTTATTAAGTACTCTGTGCAACAGGCCAACACGCGCGGCGTCTGGCTCCGACTGACTGCACGTCTCGTTGTTGTGGGGTATGCATAGAATAGAAAGAAACGTGACCGTTTAGACAAAAAGTCACACCAGGGCCTGGAAACGGTGCCGCGTCAAGACAAGACGTACGTACGTGCTTTACCAAACAAGAGTGGTTTTTTCTGGATGCAGCGTAGTCATCATGCAAATCGAAACGATGTGAACCAAAACTGCCGTCGGAGGTCTTTGGGTAAACTGGTGGTTGGGGCTTGGGGAAGGGGGGCCGAAAGCACGCGAATGCCGTCCTGGTTCACACAGGATGAATTGGCAATTGGCTTGCATGCAGTTGACACTTCAAGTTAGAAAGCCGTAAACTTGAATTTGTCGTCCTAACACCCAATAGCAGGTGCTAGCTCTGCATATATTTTGCCGCATACCGCGACAACAGGGCAGATGACAACTGGCTAACGACCCCAATCGATTAGTATTTTTCCGTGTATCGGCAAGGGAATGATATTTCCGGCCAGCTGCGAAGGGTGGATAAAAGACAAGGAGGTGTACACAAGACGTGGCATAAAAACCAGCGAGCAGCATGATAATTAATTTGTGACGAGCTCGGCGGGAGAACCGATGAGGACATGGCGGACTGTGATTTTCCCAGGAACTTTGGCACGCTTGCCGTGAGAGTGAAAACGCTGGCCATATATATACCATATAGGGTAAATAGTGAGTGGAGCTCTTCGGTCTGCTTTGCCGTAGCTGCGGGCGTTAGGGGGGGTCGTTTGAATCACGGTTGTAAACAGTTTATTCACGGAGCCACCGTGTGCCGCGAAGGAAACTTTTCATCTGGCCTGGCCACCCTCTATTAACACGGAAAATTCCCCAAAACGACTGTGTAACCCTTAGAGGGCACACAATCCTCGGATTCTCGATTCTTAAGATCGGCGCGAGGTACATTCCCTGGTCCGTCGGGGGTTCGTGATTTCTGCCATCACCCTCAATCACCCTCAAGATGGCATTGTCTTCGAGTGGCAAGTGACCATCCTTGGTTTCACGTCAACTATGACCTAGCAGCGCACAAGATGGTTGGTACGTCTGCGGGTGACGAGTGACCAGACCGGAGCACACTTAATGCATCTATCCATCAACTAGCAGCACACAAAACCCCTCTGATGGGTGTAGGTGCCAACTGCCTGCTTCGTGAGGCAGGCGTGACGAAGCAAGACCGACCCGTGTCACGCCCATGGAGCACAAAAGGAAGGAAGGGACGACGATAAACAATGATCCCCAAAGCCGAGGGGAACTAACACCTTGACGATAGTCCAAACCGACACAAGCGATCGCGCAAACCACGACTTGTTCCGTACAGAGCGCACCATGTCGGCAGTACAGAACAAAGAGATCTCTTGGAACAGAAGCACAGAGCGGCAAAAGCAAACATACTTCATTCACAGCGTAGCGCGCTGACACAGCAGTAGCATGTACCGTAGTGCATAATGCACCACCACCAGCAACACATGGTTCAACGAAACGCAAAACACCGAACGACAAACCACATCCACCCACCCACCGACGAATACGCACCGGATGAAAAAGAAAAAGAGAAAGAGAAAGAGAAATAGATTCCGACGACACAAGACCACGCACTCCACAACCATCACTCAGCTTCATTCGCTAAAGTGTACTCTGGCGCAAACCGATTGCTTGGACATGAAAATACAGAATACCGTTAAAGGAGGGTATTGTTGTACTGAACACACGCAGAGAATAGACCAGCAGTGCAGGGGGAGGAGGCTGACGACGAGGCGTGCACGGGGCACAAAAAATAAATAAAAACCTGTACTGAATACGATACGCCTTATGCACTTCGACTTTTTCATGCACGTTGACGGCGAGGGGGAGCCAGCCGCTTCACCCCATCCTTGACTGTATCTTGTGGTGCAAGTTGCATAACTCATCCACGTAAGACGTCCCGTGCTTTGTCTTGTCCTCTACCATCAGACTAACGAAGCGGGCCTATCATGGGAGCGATAGGGGGGCGGTCCAGAGGTTCAGAAGAGGGAGTTCAAAAAATGCGAAACAGGAACAAAGGGGACAAAAGAGCAGCGTCTAATGGTAAGCAAAAGGAGTGCATGCACGCTGAGGGTTCCGTGCGAGGAGCATAGACCGCTGCCTAGGGCGCAGCACCGATGAGCATGAGACAATGCATCGCCAGTGACAGGGAAGACTTGCTTCTCTGTCCACAGATTACTACATTGTTTTGGTCGGACAAGGCCGTTTTCCCGACGCCTTACAGAGTGTGTGTACGCCATGTTGCACCAGGGACATGTCAGATACAACCTGCCGCGGATTCGCGAAGTCAGACCCGTCGGAGAACAAAAAGTTCCTGCCGTGACTTCCCCCTCCCCTGTCCCCGCACAGCAGAGGGAATTGTCACAACGGCTTTTCACAAACACATACGGCGGAGCAACCTTCCTCGTTCCTCCCGACCCCCGTTGCTTTTTCTTCACAAGTGTCTTTCCTGTGCTCTCTCCCTCATGCAATACGCCCCTCACCTCCTCCGGAACTCCCGAATTGGCCGCCACCACCACTAGCGGCTTGTGGGCGGCGCTCCCTCTACGCAGATGCTCTATGACGTTGCGCACCCGTCTGGCCTGCTCGTAGCCATCTTCTTGGCGAAGTTGTAGGACGCTCGTACTAGCCCCTTCATTGCCGTAGCCTGGTGGGCTAGGCCCTGTTCGTTCGTGTGTGGGGGTAGTAGGCAGCAGGCATCATAGATCATTGATCGTAAACGAGGTGTTGATTATTGCTTCCATCAGGCGGGTGGGGTCGGAAACATGCACGCACGAAAAACGAGGTGTGCTATCGAAGCGCCCATGCGTTGCTATGGCGGCGGGGTGCGTTGAACAGGACTAAGAGCGAAGGACAGATGGAGTGACGGCCGCTGTGCACTCACCCCCAAGGGCACCCTACTCCACGGAACCAAAAAATAAAGCCCGTGCAGATGCACACAACCATAGGCGGAGCCCCAACATTGACATCTGTGCCAGGCAGGGCGGGAAGGAGGAAAGAGGAGCTCACGTTTGACAGGCATCGCTCTACATATCGGAGGCCACACAGAGAGGCCTGTCCCCTTACAGCACGGGAATGTAAGTGTTGAATGGCACAACAATGCAGTAAAAATACACAAACAAGGCGGGTCCAAGCCCCGCGTTGCTCGTCCAGCCCGTGTCCTTCGTTCGTGTCACGGTGGAGGGGAAGGAGTGACGGATAAACACGAAACGGCCTTGCTCTTCCACTGCCGCCGAAAAACTTCATGGCGTGCCTGCCTACCGCCGTCTACTACTTCAATATAAAATTACAGCGTGTTTCCTGGCCGCGGGACTGAAAGGCCAACTGACTGAATGACTGAATGACTTGACTCACCGGGCACCGCGTCCACCCCGAACAGCTCGGACATCACCTCCCGGCTGACCGAGCGACCCACGTAGAGCAACAGCTCCTCCCCGTTGTCCAGCAAAAACACCCCAGAGCTGCTCAGCTTCTCCGAGGTCGGGGGCAACGCGACCGGCACGTCAACCCCTGACCGGGGGCTCCCCCAGATCCCCTCCACACCCCTAACCCCCTCTAACCCTACCCCCGTCCCGACTGCTCCGGGCTGCGAGGCCGCTGCCGGTGGCGGGGGTATAGGGGGTGGTGCGTCCCCTATGTCCGGCGGCAAGTCGTGAACGGAGTAGAGGGAGGGGTAGAGGACCTTCACCATGCCCTCCACCGACAGGCTGTGATTGGCAAGCAGCCGCGCCGCGCGCTCGTCTGCGCGAACGTCCGGGGCGCCGCCCTGCAGCAAGGTGTGCATCGGATTGTGCGCGCGTGTTGAACAGTACGCACGGAAGGGGGGCAAGGGTGAGAGATGGCGACAACTATGAGTGATGCAGCACGGAACCACTCTTTTTCAACATCTTCATACTGGCACATCAACGTGGAAGCGTTGTTCTTTGCACGTCCAAACACAACGCACCTTCGAGTTGGGTCTAAGTGCGAGCATCTTGTGCGTGCACAGCGTGAAGAGTGGCAGGACTCTCAGCGCCTCCGGGAGGATGAGCTGCCCGGCTGGGGAGTCAGAGGCGCACTTCTTGCGGTAGGCGAAGAGCATGGCTAGCATCGACTCCTCCACCTGCGAAGGCCCGCAGCGAGGACAGCAAACGTTTCCGATTAGGGTGGTCATGGCTCTGTGGACACAACATAGGTCACACCAGAACACCCCCCGGATCGACTTGCGCAGCTCGCTTACTTCACGACCGAGAGGATGTATGAGTCAAACGATGCGTTTTCGGGAAGCTCTCGACGAGGCGGTTCCGACGCCTCCCGCCATTTTCGGCACCGTCACCCTCTGTGCTGTGGAGTAGCCGAGCTTTAAAAATCAGTTCAGGGTGTGTCATCTGATGTCATGTCACCTACACGGAACACAGTCGGAGTGGCTCCAACGCCGCGTCGACTAACATAAAAGATCACAACACTTAAGGTTTCCGTGACGACAAGGAAAAAAAGCTTCTTCCCATGTTCCATCGATCGGAACATAATGATGGCTCGCGGAAACGGCGTGCCGAGAATCGACGCAGAGTTCAGCAGCAGCACACAACCGATAGCCAACTCCAGAACCCAAGCATCGCCGGATACTCAAGCGCAAGTCATTGTTTCAACACGGACTAAAAAAAGCACGAACAGTCGCACGCGTGCATTAGAGAACAACCAACATGCGTGCGTTCTTATCTACACACGGCGTCCATCTATCCTGATCGCTCTCGCTCTTCACCAGCGAACGTGCAGCAGGTTAGGTTTGTTACCGAGCAGTCGACACTTTCGGTCCTCGTCCCGCGAGAGCCGACGGCTGCCCACCTGTTTAAGGATCGCCTCCACCGCCATCTTGTTGCCGAGCGCCCGCGACACCGCTTGCCTCGCCATGACGGCGGACACCGTCTCAACGTCTGTTGACATGTGGGAGAACACAGTTAAGGGCGAGTCAACTCCAGGGCCATGGGAGAACGAAACGGCCTCGAAAGACCGTATTTGCATCAGCATCAAATTGACAACTTTTCCAGGAGTTGGCAAGCAGCCGCCGTGGATTGCGTTCTGCTCTGGTGGTGAAGCGAATGTGCCTGCCCCTTTGGCAGTATCAATTGAGTCGCTCCACTAAGGGTGGCTGTGTCACAACGCCGCCGAATACTTGCACTCTGAAACATTTTGCAACACAAGTATCGGCATAGACAACTTTGAGTACCCACCACGCCCGAGAGGGCTCCTTCAAAAGCACCTAGGAGACACCTTTCGCCCTTGCACCACTATCACAACCCGCCACCCCGTTCTTAGTCTGGTTCTTGCCCAGACGCTCCCTCCCAAAACAAACAAAACGTTACGTATGCAAAACCACCACACGCGCTCACCGGTGGACCGGAATATGTTAGGCAGGAGACCCGTCACCGGCAGCCCCAAGGTGTGACATCGCACTCGTCGCTGCCCACTCGTGGACGTGTAAAGCAACGCCGACTGCCACACCATCATGTCGTATGACATCATGGAATCCCGTACCATACCAAGAGGCAGAACGGGGTGGCGAAAAAGAGAGGCACACGAGGATGGGCAGACTTGAGGGTGAAAAAATCATGGCCGGGCTAGGGCGGTGCCACAGTAGGGACTGACTTCAAAATAAAAAAACATGAGTCGAGAACAAGAACTTAACTGCTATGCAGCATCATCACCAAAGCTGTCCATAATCTACGCCTGCAGCTTCGACCCCTCCTCCCCGACGTGCCAATATGCCAGTTTGACATGCCCGAGCGGGAATGCGACCAGAAACTGGCGGACGTACGAAACAGCTGAGCTTGACGCCGGTCCTACTGCCGTGGCCAGCCTTCAAGCTATTGTTACCTGTATGTACACCATTTCCCCCTCCTCGAGCTTCCGGCCGTCGTGTTCTAGACGGCACACGATCGTGTGATGCGGAGTGATGTTCGCCACCTCCAGCTCCCCCGGCATGTTCTCTACGCCGGGCCCCAAGCGCTGGGTGCACGAAAACCCCGTGGTACACCGTACCTGATAGAGGGGAAAACAAAAACAAATGCTCCAGTAAACAAAACACAAGCACGCCAAAGTAATACTATCTCAAAGACTGTTAGCGCTGTGCAGCTATGGCATATGGTAGAAACAGCTAGCTGCGAATGGGATCTTACAAAACAACCCCGCCATTTATTTCTGAAGAGACGAGAGCAAGAGAGCGAGGGTTTCGAACACGCCTCGATAGGGTACACGTAAACAGGGTCAAAGGTTCGGGGTGGGTGTGGAAGGCGACCCAAGATACACGTTACAGACCCGGGTGATGAAAAAGCGGGGGAAAGAGCAACAACGAGACTTACTTTTCGCCACACCCTCTTCCGGGTTGGCAGCATGTGTCTCCCCGACAGAAAACGTGCGTGTGATCTCCTTTGCTGTCGCACTACCATCGTCTAGGGGGATGGGCGTCAAAAGCCTCGATGGAGCCCCCGTCAAGAATCACACAAAAAAAAAAAAGATAGAAGAAGGAGCCAAGAAGAGCCCCACCCGCCCACCGACCTTGAGGATAGCTTCGCTGGCGCTGTGGGCGTGATCGCGCAGAGCCCCCGTCAACTGCTCCCTAAGGTGCGACTCCGTGTCGCGGCCGCCCGGCTCCCCTCCCCGCAGGCACGTGACTCGCCCGCCTGTTAATCTAGATACCATCCCGATGGTCCCCGCGTCGTAGAACTCTCGGACCCTTCCGTTGCACCACAGCATCAGATCCACGCACACCTGTTTCCGCCCCCCCCCCCCCCCCCCCCCCCCCCCC
>CACKRE030001170.1:4913-18505 GCA_902602495.3 Ectocarpus sp. CCAP 1310/34 | reverse complement strand
CCCCCCCCCCCCCCCCCCCTCCTTGCTTGCGCCATATCCCGACATACAGTTGAAAGGCGTACCGCCCATGGAGGCTGGGGCCTCAGCAAGTATCCTCCTGCAAATTCATGAGAATGTTCACCTGTGTGCCTCGCTAAGCTGGGTGCTCGAGACGCATTGGTGCCTACTCCGTATTTTTTATCATTTGCAACGCGAGCAACCCCCCTCCCTCAACGTTTTTTATGGGCGATTGTTCTGCTGTGTCATAGGTCTTGCTCACGGAGATCAGGAGGCTCGTCCTACGAATCAGTTGCAGATGTCGCATTCGGCAGACGCGCCAAGCTCCTGTGCATGGCACTGGTGAGGAAGGAAGGCTATGTGGTGGTCATCCGTGGACACGTGGACGTAGATCTTCGCAACGAACAAATCTGCCTTCATTTTGAATCCATGGCGTGCCACGCTTGAAACGCCTGCCGTACAACGTATGTGGCGGTCGCCGCAAGACCCTTTCGGCTGACACCTTGCACTTATGCAGGGACTGATCGCGTTCTAGTGGGCTACCACACTAGTCTGTTGCTTTGTCTAATTGGACTCGTCCTGTCCGCTTAGACTTGAGGACATTCACGTGATACCTGTCTGTGTATCGATCGTCGCGATACTCCCCCCCCCGTCTCCGAAGGTGGTCTGCGTGACCTACCTGCCGTTAGTGGGCTACACGATTCTTCTGCGAGATTTGCTGGCTCCTCTTGCGGAGGTCGCTTTGAACAGGACGCTGGGCAGCCCGGCGCGAAACCTGTTGGTGTCAGCTCTGGTCGTCCTGGTGAGGTTTGAAAACTATGGTATCTACGTAAATGCTGCATGAATGGTTCCGGAAAGTTATGCCTGTGAGGTTCATGAGGAGGAATGGAATGACGCCACTATATTCCGTGGCACATATCGTGTTCATCATGCCGGGGCAGGTGAAGGTCTTTGAACGCCTCGCCAACCTTGGTCCGTCTCAGTTGGAGTCGGCTTGCCCAGATGTGATTTTCCGGCGCCGGGAAACTGTTATAGCAGTGCACGGACCGGATGGATGTCACTGTCCTTTGCGGGTGGTGTACGCTCGACGTAGCAAGTCCGGGTTCCACTTGCTGTGACTGACCCCCCCTTCCCTGCCGACCGCTACTGCTGTCATGTGGATACCTCAAGCGTTGGTGAATTTGTGTCCATGTAAACGTGTGTGTGTGTGTGTGTTTGTGTGCGTGCTTCGAAGCAAAGTCGGCATGAAAGAACAGGTGCCAGATTAGGGTCATACAACGACTGCGTTCCATTAGTTTATCGCTGCTGCTCCATGTGAGCATGGCTCACGTATCGTGTCCCCCTTCTCTCACAACCGCGATGCCGGATTTTCAGATTTATCCGGCGTGCACCCTTCGCACCCTGACAGCCCTGCGGCACCTGTCGTTCCTCAGCGTCCTCGCGGTCTCACTGGTGCGTCCTTCCACGGCTTTGACTTTGGGGTCTAGCATGATTTGGCGTTGTCCTCTGTGGAAGGGACGCATGAAGCACGTCATGCTTGCTGCGCCATCGAAAGGAAAGGCTGCTTGTAGAACGAACGAGGTAGCGCGGACACCGTGTAGAGCGATGAAAGCGGTTGTCTCAAGGAGCTGCTATCGTTCAATAGGTGTATGGTAAGGAAATTGTCGCTGATCGCTTGAATATCTCCTGTCGGCGGCAACCCCCCCCCCGGGAATCTTCTTCCCATCCCTACGCGGAGCTCACCGGCGCGCTTTTGCTCGTAGTCGCCGAGTGTTAACCTTTGTTTGGTGCGTATGTCTACGCCTTCCTCCGCAGCTCACGGTCTTTATCGGGCTTCGTGCGGGAGAGTGCGCGGCTTCCGTGGGCGTTCCTGCCAGCGCAGTGAACCTTTGGCCGGAGGATGGCTGGAGCGGGGCCCTCCAAGCGATCCCTATCTACATCTGCGCGTTCGGGTGCCACTTCAACGTCCTGCCCGTGCACGGCGAGCTTGCCAAGCCCACAAGGGAGCGATTGCACCGCTTGGTGAGTGGGCGGCCTCTCCGGCACGCTTCAGCTCCCCACGATCGTTTTCCCGGCCGTATTTCCGACTCAGGGGTCTAGTACCGCATGAAGGAACGGCAACCTTTTTCCCGACCTGGGGTCCGTGGTCTCCGTTGAAAACCTGGATGCTTGTATTTGCCCCGAGCTTTTCGCGGCACAAGCCATGGGACCGCGGCTTTGGCGTTGGTGTGGTAGCGATTCGGACATGTGCTCGAGTCTGGCGGTGCTGGTGCGCCAACGCCGCAAAAGTGGGAGGCTACGCATACTAGTTGGTCTTGGGAGTCGGAGTAGAGAGGGAAGAGTTGTGTTTTTTCTTTTTGCCGTCGAGGCGTAGAATCGCCCACCAATACAAGCCACCCGTTTATGTTGATGGGTCCCTCCGAAGGTTCACTGGACGATCGGACTTGTGACGGCGTTCTACGCTCTTGTAATGACGCTGGGGTACACGTACGGCGTGTGCACCGGCGGCGTGAGCGACAACATCCTCAACAACTTCACCACCGACGACACGCTCATGAACGTGGGGCGGGTGGGACTAGCGGTAACCCTGCTCGTCAGCTTCCCTCTCCTCACAGTGCCGCTCATAGGCACGCTCGTGCGGGCACAGCGGGAGTTGATCGGTGAGCCTTGCATCTCTCTGCGTTTGGTGTCCTTCGCCGCAGCAGTTTTTCGACAGAAGGGTTAAGGGCTTGGTGAATTGCGAGTTGTTCTTGTGATCTCGGGCGCGAAAGGACTGCTCGCTGATTGGTCAGTTTAGATCATCTGGGACGCTCGATGCTTGACTTACTCACCCGTATGTTGATTATGTGTATTTGTTTTCCTGTTGATGTGGCACGTCATATCTCGTGGTCGCATACACACACGCGCCGTACGGGCGGCCCGTTTCTATCTCCAACTTGACGCGGTACATTGCGCTGCCACACACAAGAACCACCATGCCCCATCTGTACGCCGTTTCCACGACAAAATGTTGGTACTCTTCGCCTTTCCCTGTTTCTACGACGAGTCGTTTGTATTCGCCTTGTCCCTGCCTGCCATTTCTTCGACAAACGCTGGTACTCTTCGCCTGTTCCCTACCTGCCGTAACCGCGGGCCGGGCCACCACGCAGCTGTCGACACCCGCGGCAAAGCACCCCTCCTCAACCTGGAAACTCCCGGCGTAACCTCCGTGTGGCCCCCGCCGCGAAGCGGGAGGGTTGGAGACCCGACGGAACTGGAGGCACCGCTACTCAACCCATCCACGCTTCCTGACGACCTAGACACGGCATCAGAAGATTGCTTCCTAGACGATGCCGGCATTCTGGTGAGAGGCTGGTGTACTTGAGGCAGCGGCTCTGGGACAAGCCATGGCGAAGACGGTCTTGCGTCTATGCCCTCCATTATTGGATGGCGTTTTGTGCTCGAATTGCTTTTGTCGGCGAGGAGTTGTATAGGGATGGCAACATATGACATGGTGGTATGTGTATGTTTTTCGTTTTTGAGTTAAGGATTCCCCGGCATTGCACAAACTAGTGTCCGCGTGTGACAGCAATCCCAAGTCCCTCACTCGTCTTCATTTCTTTGCCGATGGGGTGGACCGTAGTACACAGCATGTCAATACAAGTACATAAATGACGTCCTCGCTACAACTGAACAACCTGTTGTTTTTTACAGAACCACGCCTTGCCGGCCTTGTCTATCCGCGTCCTTGAAGGGTTCGATGAACAGAGGGCCAGAGCTGACGGCGGCTGCCGGGAGGCAGGCGGACATGGAGGAAGATATACCGTACAAGACGAGGGCATGGCTTACGCTGGCGATTTTAAGCTCGGAGCTCCTGCTGGCCTTCAACATTACGATGGTGAACGTCCCTCTGCCTGTCTCTTGTCTGCTTGTAGAAAGAAGTACTTCGGATGGTGCCACAACAGTCGGCCAGCGGTTTTAACATCCAGCTTTAGCGGACCTCTTGTGTTTTCCCTTTGTTTGAGCGAACGGTTGGTCTATGCACCTTAGCAGTCTTGGTGCGGCGCGATGAGATGCCTCGACTGAACGATCTTCGCAGCTCAATCAATTCGGTGCCATGCCATCTAGAAGTACAGTATTCCATGCCGAGAAAAATAAAAAGATGTTGAACCACGAGCGACGCGACAGCCATGAAGGAATGGAGAGGTGGGTACTGTATAGATTTTTATCCTCGCAAGGGAGGCAACTTTGTCTTTGCATGTGCTTGCTTCGTGTCTTGCGATCGTTCGGGCCGGCAATCAGCGTGAAGCATGCACAAGGTGTGAGTAGAACGATAGTCTGCGACACCTGCTGCTGTTATTCTGTCGACAAAGCACGTCAACTAAGATGACCTGATCACGACTAGCATGGCGGCGGTTCTTTCTCTTCCTTGCCCAGGTGACGGACGTCTGGGGATTCTTGGGCAGCACGGCAAACGTCATGGTGGCCTTCACCCTGCCGTGTGCGGCCTACCTCAAGATAAGGCTGCACCTCCCTCGCAGGAGAGAGAAGCAGGGGGGCCCGCTGTACAAGAAGTGGGTGGCGGGGGTGCTGGTGACCTTGTCTCTCCTAGCAGCGGTAGTGTGCACGGCCAACAACTTCTACCTCCTTTCTGCGAGAAAGCAGGCGGGGGGGGCGCCTTGAAGCTGCTGCAGCGACGATTGGTGTGCGCCCCGGGGACTCTTGTCGGCAGTCTAGAGACGGGGGAAGACCCCGAGGAGCTGTAAGTACTCACGGTGCCAGAGCACAATGGTGACCTGAGGAAGACATGTACAAAAATAAAAATCTAGGTTCTGAAGAAGTGGTTTGATAACGTAGGGGACGAGAGTGTGAGGGATGGGATACGAATGAGGGCAGGAATTGCCCATGTATGGCGTGAGTGTGTGGAGCACGTTTGTGCGTTATGTGGGGAAGGGATTGGATTGGGGGCAGGGGGGGGGGGGNGGGGGGGGGGGGGGGGGGGGGGGTGTACTCATAGTCGTGCATGCCGTAGTCGTTCCACCATTGACTCGCATCCCTACAAAGCCGGGCCGGAGCACGCCGGGTTCTCACTGGACTACGCTCTGCGGGGGGTGTCATCGGCGCATGTGCTACCGCGGCAGCACTATTATAGCGCCGGGAAGGAGGGGATAGGGGCAAACCAAACCAGCGCGCGCCCCTCTTGCCTTGCCATGTTGTGTTAGTCCGTCCTCGGAGGGCAGCGTTGACAACTGCACCCCTCAAGAGCACTAACAAGCAGAGGTAAATGCCCGTGGATGCGTACATAGGGGGGTCATCGACGAGCTTCCCTCGTTGTGAGAACAAGCCGTCTGCTACGGTGGATGCTGTAGCACACTGGGCACGTCAAAACCTGACACTCGAACTTGCTAAGTGGGGAGAGACTAGCGCTTGGACAGCAGCGAAAGAGAGGAACAAACCATACCTGTTCCGCGTTTCGCGTCATTGCAGGAGTATCATATCTTCTTCAGGGATTTCACAGTTCCTTTCGAGCGGCTTGGAGTTCAAGAACAAGGGCTCGGTTGTGCAAAGACTGAGGCAAGAATCTCGTGTTGTTACTTGCCACCCCGCCCGGTTACGCGTAGTCGGGGGAAACATGCTAGAGTATTCTAGAAAAGCAGTCCGTCCGAGAGGGCAACACAAACAAATCTATAAGCGTATGCATACGATGTTTGTTCATGAGGTGGGACTCAGGGAGATAACTTGAAAGTGCTAGCCAAGCGGTGGCTGGGTTCCCTTGTTACGTGCGCCCTCCGGCAATCCAACTTCAAATCGAAAACTTGTTGCCATCTCCCGCTCAACATTTGCGGGGCAGTCTTACATGTAGATTGGGTGAGACGGTTAGTCTGTCCTCTTTTCGAAAGGATGTACCACGACAGAGCGGTCGAAGAACAGAAGGACGCCCATAACCGTCCTCGTACTCAATGCCCATCGGAGACATTATTAACAGGGTTGGCCCTCTGTCCCATTCGTCCTCCTGAATGGCGGGGCATGACATGCTGATTTGGATGCGATGACAGGACAAACGTGGTGTATTTGTTACGATGTCTTTTTTTAGGCTGTCCTTTTTTTTAAAAATGACAACTGGCCAAATAGCCCCGTGGGATAGGCTGTCAAAAAAGGTTCATGTTTTAGCAAAAAACGACGTTGTAACACGGGGCTATTTGGCCAGTTGTCATTTTTTGAAAAAACGACATCGTAACAAATGGCCTAATCTGCACGAAAATGGAAACCAAAAATGCTCACAGTACTGTATCCATCAAGTACCGCCGTTTGTGTCAGTAAAATGCCTTTTTTGGGATGACTTCTGGACACTCAACTCAGGGCGACTAGAACATGCACCCAGTCTCATCATCCCGGTTGCCAACCCCTACTCGGAGTTTCCAACGATTGTGCCGTACGCTTTTGCTTCTCCCAACTAATGTACAAGTCCGGCACGGGGTCGGTCAAACACACAACCCTCTGCCCGGCGTGCCCTAGTCTTTCAACACAGATATAGTTCTGCCGGTGCTTCTGCCCATGCCCCGAAGTATATATATATCCCCGAACAAACATTTCCCGACACTGGCACTCTCGACCCGGCCGCTAGAAGGGTTTCGGGGTGACCAACTACATCGTCACCGGGGTGCCCGGTGCACAACACAAACCACGCGATTTCCGTTTCCTACTTATTCTCATCCCGTCCACGAAAACACCACAGAGGGTCGCACCTCTTTGGTGGGTGGAAGGCGTGAGAATCCATAGACATTCGCCACAAGGATACATGTTACTTGCAGCCAACGAGGCACATACATCAAACGATTCGACTTGCCCCACACCGGCAACAGGTGATACCCCGGGACGACTCGGACGCACATCATCATCGAACAATGAGCCCACTATTGTACAATAAAAAAAACTGGCGAAATGGAGGACCCGGCCGAAGCCAGGAGCTTTCGAGCCAGTCATGGAGAACGCTTAGATGTGACACTCCTCACAACACTCTACTTGCACTGGGTGCAGGTCCAAGCGTGTATTATCGCCAGGCGATGTGATTGCCGCGTGACATAAGAAAGGCGCCCTTTCCAACGACCCCCTTCTTCCCCACGTCCTTACCCACACACAAAAAAAACAAAACAAGTACAATACAAGCATAAAATAGAATCGATCACGCCAGGAAGACCCTGCGTGCCAAGGTTCGGAACCAAGGCTACCACGTGCGTGAAGCACCTCATTGTCGATAATACCCTCTCACACGGCGCCACTCTGTAATTCTGTAACACATCGATCCACGTCACCACGGCCAACCCACATACACCCATCTGCCCATAACCAAAAACTCGCCGCCGCCTGCCGCTTCATAGTAACTTCCACAGCCATTACTTACACCTATCAACAGCTCTCCCACGCTCAACTCACTCTCTTGTTAAGCTCTCGTGTTCAGAACGCTCGACTAGCACACACCATCCTTGTCCCTCGTAGTCAAGGGCAGCGAGTCAACCCTACTCGTGCACACACACCAAAGTGGTCAAAGCGGAACACCGGAAACATACAAAATTCGATAAAAAAGAAAGCTGCAAGCGGTACAAATGCGCCGATGGCATGCGCGACCTCGGGTGCAGTACTTCCATCTGGAGATAGGAAAGATTACGTAACAGGCCACTCTGGACTTGGACACACACACACTCACAAAAAAAAAAAACAGGCAAACAGACAAGCGAAAAAACCACCGCGTCACCTTCACTCTAGCCTCAGGGTCGGAGACCATATGGGGGGGAAATTGCAGTATGTATGGAAGGAGAATGTGTCGCTTCGACCACATGAATACAGACACGCCGCTAAATTTCTCTAAACCTGCTTGCGTCCAAAGATTGTTTGTGGTGTGTCTAAGCCCGGCTAAATGAAGCCAGCCAGGCCAGGCCGCCTCCAGCATGTATCGACGACATCATGAGTGTTGACCCACTGGTGCCTCCTGGCCGGCGTGTGCGCCGGGACCGCCATTGAAGGACCACATTTTCATCATCCGCAGCATTTCCGCGCCGACCTCTGGCACAAAGAAACCATCGAGAGAATGCAAGGGGGCAGGATCGGATGGGCGACCAAATCAGATTGAACGAACCTTCGCTACGCGGGGACGGTGAGTTTATTCAGGAACACCGGAGCTCAGCCTCGGCAGCGCATTGGATCAAGTGCCGAAACATGATTCACGTATGTTGATTCTTCGCAGCTGCAACCCACGTCCACGAAGTGCACGCCGTTGCCAAACTGATACGATGAAAGGAAAAACCATAGCGTCACAATTTATCATCCCTGCAGGTCTAGCTAGAATTGCCTCTGAACGACCTAAATTATCCCGCAAGCGATTCTGCCGCCTCCTTCGAGAATCGTGCGCTGCACAAATCAGTCCGTAACATGAGCAATCGCAGAGCTAGCTCGGAACCGGCTGGACTGACACCGCGCGGTCGAAAACCTCCTTCCCCTGTCCCTCCCTTAACAGCGTTTAAGTACCGTCCATGTTGTTCCTACTGCAATGTATGATAAAATGTTCATGCTGCCCATGCATGTTCATACTGCTGTACGCCCCGATGCTTGTACCTTGTGGCCGCATCTCAAACGCACCTGCTTCTTGATCGACACTTACGCGTCCGCGCGTGTCTTCCCGGCATGGCTGAGCCGCGGCCTCCGCCGCCCACTTAGCCTCCGCTGAATCTGCCGCGTAGTTTATCCCGCCCCTTCTTCGTGGGTTGACAAATACCGATGCCTCACCAAACTGCGCCAGCGACGAGAGAACAATGACAAAGCGGTGATTATGCGCTTGTGAAAGTGATCACCAAGGGTCCGATTGAGAAAATGGGGCATGGGCCGAACACAGGAAGGGACTCTTGCGGACGCCTGATCCCTCCGAAATGGCGGCGTGTGTCCGTCATACATGGTCGCGCTGTAGCGGAAGGTCACGGTTGGGTCGGTCGTGACGATATCACCCAACGATCACATATCTGTCTGTGATGAATAATTAACATGATGTCCACCGCAGTAGAACAAAAAACAGCCTTGTAGCCAGTATTTAAAGCAGGTACGTGGTGGACTTCCGTCCGTGTGTATGCCGCATGAAAGTATTTACGCACTTTCGTTCACGTCCAGGCATACCGAAATTTCCTTTGAGAGCGCCCGGAAAAAATATCACCGGCTTAAGCATCCCACAAAAACTTGAAGTTGACCGCCCCGAGGTCAGCCACCCCGGGGCACCCTTCATCATTTTTATTTTCCGCCCCACTACGACTATGAGTACACCCCCCCCCAACTACCTTTGAGTTAACCCCGGGGTGTTCTTTATCCGGCAAATGATTGGGCCGCCCCACGACACGGCGACCGCACACGAACCCACGGACGATATTTCATTGTGGAAGCGTTCTATTGTGTGTGCGCATATACAAGTTGTCGTATTCGTTGTACTTGGTTGGGTGTCGGGTCAGCGCTATGGTGTGTTGTAGAGAAGATGCATTATCACCGCAGAAAAGAGACATCACCCCCGCAGGGACTTTTCCGCCCCGGGGCTTCCTTGTTTTAAAAAGATCGCCCCGCTCCGGACAGATGAAACCTATTGAGCTAGCCCGCTAGCCCCGGGGTGTTCTCTGTAGGCAAATTATTGGGGCGCCCCAAGGGGCGTCTGCACGAACCCATGGATTCCATTGGTGTGGCAGCATTCCTCTGTGTGCCAGTGCTGTACAGTACTTCTTGCATTCGTGTTCGGTCAGCGCTCGCTGTGTTGTGTCTTCAAGCACGTGCATCACAGCAGACAAGAGATAAAGCCCCGCGGGGACTTTCGGGCTTTAGATTACAATAGTCTAAATATTTTGAAAAGGTCGCCTCTACATGAAGATTATTCTACCTTTGGGTCTATGCTACGTAGTCTAATAACCGCAATTACATCATTAGGCTACTGCTGCACCCGCTGGAAAAAAAATAGTGGCAGGAGTCCTGGGCCCTGAAGTTGATCCAGGCGCCAGTGGCATCCTACTACTGTACCTAGTATGCATATACTACCAGGGGATGACTTGAGAGTCTAGAATATCCACATATCATCACCAACCGCCTAAGCGCCTTCTGCGAAGCCAACAACATCCTCCCGGCGGGACAGTGCGGACTTCGACCCGGGCGATCCACCATCGACATGCTGTTCGTCGTGCGCCGCCTCCAGGAGCTGTGGCGGAGAAAGAAAATGCCGCTCTACATGTGCTTCGTCGACTTGAACAAGGCGTATGATTCGGTGGACCGAGAGATGCTATGGAAGGTGCTGGCCAGGGCCGGGATTCCCGCGAAGCTGATCGAAGTCATCCGCCAATTCCACGATGGAATGCGGGCCCGGGTGCGCATGGACGACGGAGAACTATCGGACTGGTTCTTCGTGACACAGGGCGTGCGACAAGGATGTGTGCTATCCCCACTGCTGTTCAACATCTTCTTCGCCGAGGTCCTCGAGGTCGTTGTCATCCGATTCAGCGAGGATGATGTTGTTCTGCGGAGCCTGGTGTGCTTGGAGGAGGGGAAGACGGAAGCGGGGGGGGGGGAGGAGACACCCCTTGACCGAGTACGGAGGGCAGTATGGGGGATGCTGTATGCCGATGATGCCGGCGTCGTATCGAGGTCTGCAGAAGGACTGGCGAGAATGATGACCATCATCCGTGAGGTGTTCGGGGAGTTCGGGCTAACGGTGTCGGAGAGGAAAATCGGAGACGCTCCTGATGCGCGCGAAGGACAAGCCGACTACAACATCACAGCCCGCCCCGCCTCCACCACTGACCATCGAAGCCGCGGGACAGAACTTCGCCCAGACGACCGAGTTCCGGTACCTCGGTGGCCTCGTCAACGAACATGGCGACCTCACCCGGGAGATCAACTACAGGAGCAGAGGAGCGTGGGCGTGCCTCAGGCGATATGGCCGGGAGTCTTTCGACAGACCGCAAGCGCCATTCCGACTCAAGATCCGCCTGCTCCAGGCGGAGGCGATGGAGGCACTGCTGTACGGCTGCATGACATGGTCACCACTCAGCGGCCACTATCAGACGCTGCGGTCGATACACCACCGACTGCTCCTTCGAGTTATCGGGTACAAGCGCAAGAAAGACACCTACCGGCAGCTCTCTTACGCCCAGACGCTGAAGAGGGTCGAATGCCAGAGCGTTGAAGCCACGATCCGACAACGACGCCTACTGTTCGCGGGAGCATTGGCAAGGCAGCCGGACGGGCGACTTCCGAAACGACTGATGTTCGGCGAACTGTCAGGGGGGAGAAGCGACGTAGGGGGGTACAGGAACATAACTGGCCGAAGTGTGTGCTCGACGACCTGAAGGCATTCGGGGCCGACCACGGATCTACGAAAACCGATCCGTGTTGTCTCGGAATCCCGGTACCGAAAGACACGGCACCGAAGTTAAAGTGGACGGAAGCCGCGAAGGTGGAGGGGGGAGTACCCTGGCATGCGGCGGTGCTGCAGGGAGCTGAGAGGTTTATGATCTCCTGGCACGAGAAGGAAGAACAGGCCAGCCGACTACGGGCGCTCAAACGACACCACAAGCCAACAACCAATGGGGCGAGAGGGGGGCAGGAGACGGACGAGACGGCGAGGGAAGAAAGCAAACGAGAAGAGACGGACCGAGTGGCGCGATACGTGCCGGATTGAATTTCTTTTAGCCAATTCCCCCCCCCCCAACGCTGCACCATTGCACCAATTCCCCACTAGTGATGACGTACCATAGCAATGTATCGCTGGTTGGTGGCCATGTTGATGTGTTTGCTTGTTCGTTAGTGGTCTCTCCACCGTGTGCCTTTTTCTGTCTCTTATTTCTTGTTATTTTCGGCCTGGTCACTTTTTGTCCTCGCTCGTTTTCATTTCATTTTCTCTTTCCTTACTGTTTCCTTTTGTTTTCTTCTCTTTTTTCTCTTTTTCTCTCTACTTTCTCTCGTTTTCTGTGCGAGATGGCCTTGTCTCTGCTTGCGTTGTGAAGTATCAAGATTGAACCAAGGGGGTGTACCTCATTCTCTCCGGCCCGTGATGGTGACTCCTGGTCTCAGTTGTTATACCTCGCATAGCGCGCAGAGGGAGTGGAGGACTCCAGAATATCTGTCGTTGATTTCTATTGACATGCGGACCCCTCGGGGCCATTTCATTTGAGTGTACCTTTTTAGGGTAAGTTAGCCTGCGACCACGGGAATCGACCGCGTCGAGTGTGGGATCAGCACGGACATGCGAAGGTACTGGGTAGAGAGAGATCGGAACGGTTTTTAATGTGAAGCCAACAACAACAATAGTAAGATATCATGACTACGCACAACATTTTGTGGAGACGGGGTAAGATCGCAACCGTTCATTTTAGACGATAGGGCGATGGGCAGCCAAGCAACAATTGCCCGGCACGTACCTACACTTGAGAATCCAGCGAACAAGAAGAAGGTTCAAGGAATTACCTGGGTTTGCAGGTTTGTTCGTGGAACGTAAATTGAGTCCGATGTCTATATAACGAAAGTTGTCAGTCAGCGGCACGCAAAACGAAGAATGCACAGCGACACAAGACACGTAATGTGCAGTCACGTATGTAGCAGCAACAGACTCCGCACTACGCCTTCCCCCGTACGAGCGTACCAGTAGGGCCGCTGATCCGCTGTGGAGTCGAAACAATATGGAACAATGCCTAGTGGTATTTTCGGCGGGAGCCACAGAACCCACCGCTGTCCCAATCAGCCCGGCTACGCATCGCTTTCTGCTCCCGACTGGACTCCCTCCCCCAAAACAGAGGGTGGTATGATAGCGACAAACGCGGCGAGCGACATCTTCTGGCGTCACAGACTTCCACCGATGAAGAAGATCAGCACACGGCCAGCTTGGTGATGCTCTCTGTGGCCTCATAACAGTCGCATGAAATCCCCCGCCGCCTACCTACCTGCTGCGTGGGATCGTGGACCATGATGTTTTCTCTCCGTCCAACCAAGCAAGATCAAGGTGTGTCTCTCGTAAGCAAGAACGGTCCTTGTGCG
Source organism: Ectocarpus sp. CCAP 1310/34 (assembly GCA_902602495.3). NCBI lineage: Eukaryota > Phaeophyceae > Ectocarpales > Ectocarpaceae > Ectocarpus > Ectocarpus sp. CCAP 1310/34. The sequence continues at coordinate 5,482 of CACKRE030001170.1, read as the reverse complement.
CCGAGCGTCTTCAACGTCGATTCCCGAGGTAGTCGGATGTCTTTGGGGGGGCAACAAGTCTGGTCACCACGCGCGCTCCTCTGCTGTGTGTGGTTTCCCAGTTTTCCTCAATTGTGATAGAGCGAGCGTGCTGAACTTAAGAACGCAGAATCGCCGTTCCTAGAAACGAGATCAGAATGATCGAGCGGGGTTGTTGAGTAGCTTGGTGCGCCCGGCGCAGTTGTAGACGGCAAAAATAAAAGAACCGCGCGGCGAGTTTGCCGGCAACGATAAAATACAGTAAACTTCCCGCGGATGTGGTAACCCGCCGCATCTGTGATGTTCCGGAGCGTGATGGCTCTGATGTGTTGAAGCTGGTGCTGTGATAGCTGTTGTGATGACGTGATAGCCTAGAGACGTGACAGCCTGGCAGCGTGATATGTGTGGACACGAGCGTGATAGCCCAGAGAGTGATAGCCGGGAAAAAGAAGATGACATTTTTCCAAGTGCACGTGGTCAACACCGTTGCAGACACGTATACCCAGGAAACAACAATATGTGGCAAAGATGGTACCACCATTCCCCCAATA
>CACKRE030001169.1:0-19776 GCA_902602495.3 Ectocarpus sp. CCAP 1310/34 | reverse complement strand
GGGGGGGGGGGGGGGGGGGGGGGGGGGGGGGGGGGGGGGGGGGGGGGGGGGGGGGGGGGGGCAAGACGCGGGGGTCAGGGAGGGGTATAAGGAACATGTAATCATAATACACTCCATAGCAGGGTAGAAATACACTCCATAGCAGGAACGGCTAGAGAGCAACCAGCACTCGGATGGAAACAGCGGCGAGTACGAGGCGGGAAGGGGCTGGCGTCAAGTCAAGGTTGCGCCGTGTTGTTGGGAAATCGGACAGATCCTGTATACAGTGTAGGCGCGAAGCCACCCATGCTGCTTTTGTTAATTGCCGACAACAACAACAACTACACGGAAGGGCGACGAACACAGACCCAAGCAACTCCTTACAACGCACCAGTGAGAGAGAGAGAGAGAGAGAGAGAGAGAGAGAGAGAGAGAGGTTGCGACCATCATCAACACCGACGACAGCGAAAAAAATGAGAGGAGCAAGAACAGCCACGGCAACGCGATCGCTAGCTAGCTGGCTCACCTCGTACCAAAATCAGGGCATCGCCTCAACACCTCACCTCTCTCAAGCTGAAGCAAGCCAGGGCCTTGTACAGCGCGCCGGCCGAGTTCGGGAGCGTGAAGACGATACTGGTCTTGGCCGCGACGCCAGGCGACAGAAACCCGCCCACCGGCTGCCAAGTGGTACGGTACAGCAAGGTTCGTATTAACATGATATTAAGTAATACTACAACGAAGAATCATATTAACGTCAACTACAAATGATAGCAAGGTTTGTATTAATATGATACTACTACTTAAACAAAGAATGACAATAAAATAGTGTGTATTGTTCAATTAGTTGATGGACTTGCGTGTCCCACTACTTCAAGCGCTTCCATCGCCAAACCAAAACGAAGCAGAGCTACAAAAAAACATAGGTAAGCGCGCGCCACCTAACAAAAACAAGGCAGAACGATTGAGGTGGAGACCAAGGTCCAGAGGAAACAAAACACCAAGAGAAAATAACAAAACAACGCCAGAGCAAACGACGGAAACAAATCCGCTTTTTCTGCAGCGATAACATTCTCGGTCCGGGCGGCCGCAAGAGCAGCTCGAACGAGATGCGTGTCCAACGGTCCGAAGACACAAAGAGGTCGGCACCAACGTGAGCCCATCCTTGCTCTTCTTCGATCCCGTTTTTCGCTCGGAATGGTATGCTCTCCTTCCCTACATAACTTGCCTGTCTGTCTTCGCTTCTGTATGCATATCTCAACAAAACACCCCCCCTCCTCACCGTGCGAGCCAGTAGCAAGAACCTCGTGAAGTTCATGTCGTCGTCCTCGATGTTGGACGCCAGCACCTCCATGCCGTACGCCTCGGCCGCGAGGTCGGACGCGATGGCCGCGCACCCCTCCATCTTGCCCTCCGCAATGAGCTTCGCGCTGCCGGCGGTGTCGTACATGGCCACCTTCTCCACGTTCATCCTGCCGAGCGACAGCCAGAAGGAACACCACCAGCAAAAATCGACCAAAAAACGCCCTTTCATCGATCTTTTGTGTTGGAGGTGAATCACTCCGGGGAGGTGGTACCCGAGAGGAACAACGCCGCCAGCAACACCAGCAAAAACAAAAGCGCAAAAACCTAGAGTTGGGGGAGCACCGAGGGAGGAGGATCACTCCAGGGAAGTAGTACGATATCGAGCAATACATTCTCCAGCTACTGTACCACGACAGTAACATTTTCACTCGTGGCGCCTCGCTTCACTCTTTTAGCCCCGGCGGGGGCTCCCCGCAACACCTACAGCAGTACGGTAATACCGCGTACCCTCTGAGGTAGTTGTCGCACTGCGCCAGCGCCTGGGGGTGACTCATGACCTTCTTCACGTCCTCCCGCTTAGTCCCCGGGAGGGCCAGCAGGCAGTGCTCCACACGGAAGTCGTGCTCGCCGATCACGTACAGCTGCCCGCGCGAAGATAAGGCCGTTCACACGCAAGGCGCACACACTGCTGGCTTTGGGCTGGATACAATACGTGCATGGGTGATGACGGTTGTGGTTGTGGGACGTACTTTGTAAAACACTCGTCGCTCAAAAGTCATGGTTGGGTTCGGGTGATGCGTCGCGGCGTTTACGAAGGAGGAGGACGCGGTACGTATGCTATTAACAGCTGTCCTCTCTTGTTCACGGGGTCGATGTTGTGCAGGAATTACGATACAACTACCTGGGCCGTTGCTCAGCTGTTGACATTCAACCTGCTCGTTGTTGCTGTTGGGGAGGGGGCCACGGCACTAAAAAGCACAAACACAAAATCTGCTCTCGTGGGAAAAGCACCAATGCTCGGCCGGGAATGCCTATATTAGCACTTCAAGATAAACTTCGTACGAAACAAGCAACGCACGAATGGAAGGTGGTGCACAAAAGACATTGCATACAAATGTCGCGGCTGAATCTTCAGGACTTGCTCACGGGGTGGGGAGCAGGACTGTACACACAGCGCCGCGTTTTTGAGGTCATTCTTGCACGCTTCTTATTCGCATTTCCCTTTTCTCCCCCTCGATTGTTTCTCGCCCCAAGATTTCGCCGGGAGCGCGACCCAAAAAAATAAGGGAGAGAAAATGGAAAAAGGAGCCCCGCCGTATCGCTACGACTGGGCCACCCCCACTCGACGACGCCATGGGCAACGCAATCGCACAATGAAATGAGAGGCTGCGTCGGGCGCCATCGCGGGGCGATCAAGACGTGCTTTCTTTGTGTTAATCTTTTTGTAGGTAGTTTTTGTATCTTTTTGTGTGGGTGGATGCATCCAGGGCACCCACTACCCGACTTTGGGGTAGGCAGCAAAATACATACAAGAACAGAGGACAATGTAGTAGCTGTCCTTCCTTTGGTCCCGTAAGTGTACTAGGGGTTCTATGGGAGACCGTGTTTCTCCAACCACGGGGCTGGGGACGCTCGATCGAGTGGTGTTCACCTACGAAGTACCTTGTTGCGTGTTCACCGGGAAAAAAATACACAAGAAATGGTCCTTCACGGCTGAGCGTACAACACCGGGTAGACCACGATAGTACCTTAATTCTGCTTAATTCTCGCCGAGATTTGCTGTGTCGGATCGACTTTACCATTCTTGGTCCCATTTGACATGCGTGGGGGGTCGAACGGACGAGGATTCATCATACTCCAAGGGGGCACGGAACGAGGCCAAGCTACAGCACAGGTCCCAATGGGGCAGCGAAAGAAGGGCATATTTTGAACCATTTACGAAGAACCTTGCTTGGTGTAGATCGTTCCCGCTACTCTCGTGTCCGGCGTTTTTCTGCTCAATAGAGGACGGGAACGATCTTTCGTAGACCGACCGAAACGTTCCAGGCCGTTCGCCCAATCTCCGCCGTGGTTCGTCAAACCGTAAAACAGTTGGGCCCTCGAAACGCTACAGAGCTACGATATGGGTGCACAAACTAAATCGCATCGGGACGCCTCAAGTGCCGTGGATGCGAATGAAACTGCATGCACCCTTCGGTCTAGAAAAAGAAGCAAGTGGCACGGAAACACGAAAAAGCGATGTGAGGTGACCTTCATAGTGCGGTGTTGCTGTCCCAAGTGGAGAATAGAAACGACGGTCTGGTTTGACTATCGCAGACTGGGCAGCAGGTAAATGAAAGAGCGAGAAACTCCGGAGAGAGTAGCATTTGCATACTTCCATCTACTATGCGCCGTCCATTAGGGTCGCAGTATTGAGGTGCCCGATTTCGACGCACGTTTTACTAGATGTTCAACAGAGCAAGCGAACAAAAAAACACCATCACTTCACGGAAACGCGATCGCCAACCCATAATTATCCATTCCGACCAAAGGAACGAAACAAGGCCTATCTTTGTCGGCGAAGGTATCATTTAAGTAGCACATACCGATACAAACCTTTCATAATACTCGACAAAGCCCGACATGCGTCGTCCCGGCTTCGAGGATGGATGCAAAAAGTCTCGCAATGCTTTGGGTTTTTGGAAGGACTTTTGGCGGCTCCTGCTAGTACGGACGTGTGCTAGACCGATTGGCCGTGCATGACCACGACTGCACTGGCTGTTTGTTCCAAGCGCCCAACAGCTCCCCCCCCTCCTCCCTCTCCCCCTGTACCTCATATCGTAGGAGCAAGTCGTAGTTGGCGTGGATGGAGCCTCCCAGGGAGTTTTCGATGGGGATAACGGCGTACTCCACCTCCCGACGGGCAACCTTCGTTGGTTGGTAAATTTTCGTAACAACCAGTCAAGCATCATCATCATCATCATCATCATCATCATCATCAGCAGCAGCAGCAGCAGCAGCAGCAGAAGCAGCAGCGGGTGTTGAAGAGAGTTACAACCACACAAACACGAGACGGGATGGCCTACCGCCAATACACCCCTCACAACAACGAAGATTAAGGCAAAAACGCTGCAAATAAATGCAGCCAGCGCTGTGGCTGTCGGAAGCGCTTCCACGAACATCAAGCAGACGCGAAATTAGCGCTGACTTCGCCCCCCGACGCGCGCGTGGCAGAAGCTACTGTTGTTGCCGACATCGACACGACGGCTGCAGCCAGTAGTCTGGGGCACAGGGCTGCGGGTACCTCTGGGCCACAGCTTTGTTACAACGTATCGTGTTGGTATCATGCACATCGGTTTGTCTCTCACCGCCTTGAAGGCATCTTCGAAAGACTCCTGCGCCACGGCCACCACCTCCGTTCCCAGCAGCTCCCGCAGCGACTTCTCCGAATAGGCGCCCGACTCGCCCTGACACCCGTTCAACAGCGAAACAAAAGAAGTACATGTATCAAGGTAGGCATTGCGTGAAATCAAACATCATATCAGCTCCGAGCCATGCTCAGTCAACATTGGCAGGTCTTCGATGTCAGATGCATTTGTTTTCTAAATACGATGATAGACACAGGAGGTTGGCGATCAGACACAAGTAAGAAAGAGTCGAAACTGTCTTTGTTCATATCTGCATCAAAGAACCGTTTCCCAAGCTAATCGAAAATTCAAGTATAAGATGTGCGTGCAACTTTCCGTCCGAAGAAAAACTCCCGTCTCTTCTTGTGTTGCACTTGGTTGGCTTCTTGGACTGGCTAAGGAACGCCGCCGTTTGATTTTTACTTTTCCCACCAGCTTCGCCTCCACCTGCAACACCACATCACCGCTTGTTTTCTCGGGGATTCTCTTCACTGGCTGAAACAACAACAGCAATGGAAGTCATCCGCCTTGTAGCTGTGCGAGTGTGTTTCTTGAGGGGTGGTTGCTACATACCGTGAGGCGCTGAGAGGTTGGGAAACGAAGCTGACAAGGGTCGACTACTGTTCGAAATGACTATAACGATCACTGCTGGACAGGTGTTCGTGTCACCGGCGGTTCTGTATTGTTTTTCGAGCTATCCCTCTCCACTGATCGAATCAACAACATTGACTGACGCAGGCCCTCCGACAGAGAGCAGTTGATGGAGGCTACATCTCCGGCAACTTTCTAGCAGGAGGGTTGACCTAGCCAGCGAGGAGACGAACATTTTGACTCGTTATGGTTCTGGCAAAGCGGTGTGTGTGTCAAGTTTTGCCCAGAGCGCATCTGGCCACAAGACAACCAGCCACATACCAAGCACAGTGCTCTGAGGATTGTGTGGAGTCCCTGATGAGCTATCGCTACGACCAGTACGTGCTGGGCAATCGATGGTTTCGCCCGCGCGGAGAGCAATTCCGAAGGCAACAAATGAACGGCCAATCAATCCGCTCAACGAATTTCATCATTTCCGATCGAATGCCCGCTTGAAATAATGATCTACCACCGTAGATCGATAGCTAGTACAGGTTGCTGGAAATGAATCCCGCGGGAAAAGAAAACTCCGCAAAAGGATCGCATCCGCGACCAGCTGCCAGGGGGTCGTGCAGTTTGACCATTAGACCGCCACTAGACGAGTTCCGATAACAACAGTAAGGAACTGATTGCCAACACCTTGCAGATACTGCTGTACAGGGGGGGAACCTTGCAGGAAACAGATCAGTTTCGTCCTGTAGAATTTGAGGGTGGATCGGTACGAAAAGTGAAGTGGGAGGCAGAATTTTCACCTTCAGTGCTGTGTGCACGCGCATTGCTGCGGATTGGTTGGTGGGGAAAGGAGGAGTAATACGGTGCGGTTGCGATTGCAAAAATCGCCAACTCAGGAAACTCGTGCAACATTCTCGCGATGGTATGCATGCAGCGACAAGAAAATCCGCAGCATCAGCTACATTGGAGCTAAAAAGAACACGGAAACGCCTGTAAACGGGACCTCTCGGCAACTGCGCGAAAGGTACAACATTACTGGCGTCACATATTATCAAAATAAGAGCGCGAGAGGTGTTGGTAGGAGCACCCCAGAAGTAACGCAGATACACTACAAATCTCTTGCCTACCGTACTGCTGGAGTGCACGGGTCCCTGGACTTGCTTCCGTCCATTCGCTCCGTAGGTGACACAAGATACCACACCCCCTGCACGATTTTGAAAGCTCGATTACTCCACAAGCAGTAGAAGAGATTGGCGTTGCCGACACATGGCGACTTCGGAACCATCTCGTCGACATCTTTCCGGCAATGTGTCATTCTATGTTGGCATGCTCTTTGTCGTGAAGTACAAAGTCGAGCTTTGAAATTCAGTTCGGGGGCATGGTGTCTTGTGGCACTTATATGCGGTCCCTTGCAGACGGTAGTACCTACAATGAAATGCCGATTCAACAGAGGGTGAGCAAAAAAAAACGCTAGGTGTAGATTTACGGAGTCAGTCGGGCAGTGGTCGACCTTGTACGCTTGTACAGTAGGTGGTCAGCACATACATAGACTGGCGCTGACGCGTGGAGGTGTGCAGCAGCTCGCTCATGTTCATATCGGATAGACGTAGATCAGCACCAGGGCGGATGAGGTGGGATGCTTTCGCCAAAATGAAGGAAACTCGACTACAGCAGTACAGTAGCAGAGCGGCCCTCATGATGAAAAAAACTGTTGAATGGATATTCTCGTTTTGATCTGCTGGGAATGTCTACAGGCACGTGCCGCCGACGAGGCACGTGCCACCGACCGAGCCTAACTAACCTTCATGTAGGCACAGAGCTCTTAAGTGGACGTTGTCGATGAAACGCAACTGCTCACCTGGAAGGCGACCTTTGTAGGGTGGGGCTGGCTGGGAGCCATTCGCACACACATCATCGGTTCGGAGCCTTCTCTTCTCGCGCTCGACTGGCGTTGTTGTGACCTAGAGGCATGCCTTGCAACTGATGCCGCTGTTCGATGCCTCGGCAGTAGCAGGGTCGGACCACCACTGCCAAGAAGAAATGCTCCCGCCCTCGTTGGCTGGAGCAGAGCCCGTGCCCACACCGAGGCCCAAAAGCAGGAGCTGAAGAATGCAACCACGGCAGACGTTCGGGGAAGCACCAGCATCTGCACGCGGGTACGCACTGTAACCTGCCCAACTTGTGCGGTGGTGGTTTGTTACACTGCACCTCGGCCAGCCTCCTGCCTGCCTGCCTCCTGCGCACCACCACGCGCCTGCTGCACCGCTCGCGCGTAGCTGTAGGCTCACAAGCGGGGGATACGTGGAGTATACCTCCCGCGACTAAGGGGGGGGTGGGTCCGGACGGGAGTCGTATGCAAATTCCGCCGCAGCACAAACCGTTACGATATGATTCGCATTCGATTCGAGGTAGGCACTACTGCTGTAGGCACCCGTGGACGTTACTAAACGCGTGCGGTCAAAGCTTGGCGGAAGCCTACCTGTCGTTGATTCAGTACTGACTGCTGCTCTCTTCACCACAGGCTCTGGCGACTCGAGCTTGGCCGTTGTTTGAGGTGAACACGCTCCTGTTCGGGTTCTTTCTTGTGTGCTGGAGTCGATCGGCTGGTGGGCGTCGGTGTTGCACGTACGCACATGTTTCATTATTGGTTCCTGAACACCAATTGGTTAAAGTTGAAATGTCCTGAGGCATGTAATGATGAACGTTCTTCCGCATGCCCCACTATGTCGTCCATTTTTCCTTGGGAGCAACCACGCTGCTGTTGAACGTACACTTGCAATCTTGCAAGCTCTTGGCGACAAGACCGTACTCTTCCGCCGTTTGACATCCTGGTGACTAACTTATGGCAAGATTGAGAGGAGGGTGAACAAATCGGCTGCTCCTTGCGTGTGGCAATAGCACAAGATGGTACGCAGCAGTAACTCGGGCTCACGGAGCGATGAAGACGACGACGATGACAGGTCGGAGCGGTCCTCCAACGGCTTCGATGGGGACAGCAGCTTTTCTTCCGAGGCGTCCACTCAGGTCGAGGTGGATGCAGGGCTTCCCATGTCTCCTGGGCAGGCGGCCGCCGTCATTCAAGGGTAGGCGCGGGTGGCCGATTTGTGGTCCAAAGCCTTCTATGGACTGGAGGTACTACATAGTCTGGTTGGTTGCACGTTCGGCAGTACTGAGTACCTCTCTCTGTAAGCAGATGTAGGTTACAGTAGGACACGGCAGTTCAAGCGCACTTCCACACGGACGTCTTCCTGCCTTGTCGTTGGCTCCGGGTGCACCAACTATAGACTTGTTAGTGGGTGACAGCTTCAAACCTACTGCTGAGTTGTCCTTCTTCAAATAAAGTGTATTTTTTTGTTCAGATTGCCGCGCACAGACGGCACTCTTGTGTTAGAGGTTGAGACGCAGAGAAAGGTGTATTTGTCTTCGGGTTTGCTGCTACGTTTAAGTTCCTGGGCTGTGATCACGTGAGATTTACTAAACTCCAAGATCCGGACGTCGAGGGTTTTGCGTATTCCGTATCGCAACGTAGATCTCTTGGCCCTTCCGTATTGTTGCCGCTCTCTATAAAATACGTCTTTTAAGGTAGCACATCGATACGCGCCCATTCGCAGTTCACCGCTCACTTCGTTCAAACAGAAACTATCTTTGCACAGCCTGCATGCTCATCACGGTACACCAATACCGTCGGAAGCACTGCGCATTGTACTCGGTAATTTCTGGACTTCAACAGGCGACAGGCTTATCCGAAAATATTATCATCGCCGCGTGCTACAGTAGTTTGCTTGTTGTGCCACTTCCATAGGCAAACCGACGGCGACAATACTAATTCTAAGTCATATTATCCCACGTACGGTTTGCGCCACCACTTCGCCTTAGGATGTACCGGCGAAAAAAGGCGAGGGAATATTTTGTGGAGCGCGTCCGGCAAGCGTATGAGAAAGTCTTCGATGAAGAAAATGACGGCTACTTCTACTACAACAGACTCAGCGGTACCAGCCAGTGGACCCCTCCCAGGGTTCTCCTGGGGCGCCCCCATGACCCTAAGGTAAGTTCGCTTGAAGGATTTTTCGTCACGAGATCAACAGGGGCCTTACCGGAATACATCACAACGAGCAGTCGTGCTGAAGACGTCGGTGGCGCGCCCACTTTATCATATGGAGTCGAGGTCGTTGTTAACTCCCTGTTTGAACCACTGTGGGTCTGGGTAAGGATGTAGCGGAGGTCTGTTCAAACGGTCAAAACTGACTTGCACCGCGCTTGGGGTCACAGTCGCACCGCGGCGCGTATGCTTCGGCGGCACTTGACCCGGGCCCTTACCTCCATGGGTTGGTCCACTTCGCTCGTTCACCCCAACGTAACAACCAGCGAATCGATCTGTTCAGTTGTTGATTGGGCAACGGCACGTGTTCTTATTGAGCCGCGCCTGCTCACACTTGGTGAATGCCATTCCTCCTTTCTCTCACTGTCCGGTCTATGCGTCTCGTATCATCTACCTCTCTGTCGTCTTTTTCATGTCTCGTCCGTACTTTTCAGGAAGAATGGGCTGTAAAAAAAGTGCAAGGTCTGTTTCGGAAAAGACACGCGTGGAAGAAGCTCATGTTGGTTTTGAACAGCGTGTACGAGAAGGAGTACGATCCGGACACGGACGCATGGTTTTACGTCAACAAGGTGTGATACGTCGATTTGGGGCGGGCAACAGGAGAAGTGAAGATGGCACCTCACTTATTCGATAACAGGGACGTGATAACGCATGATGGACAGAAGCAATGTTGTTCTTTCTGAGGTTGTCTCCGATGTTGGCATACTCTGCCACAACTCATTTGTCCGCAGCAAATAAAAGCGCGCACGAGAGCACATAATGTCGATAGGACGTGTGACGCGTAGAGAAGAACCATTCCACACCTCGCCGTGTGTTGCTCGTTCACATAACCTGGCGTGCTACGATCTGGTGTAGGTAACAAAAGAATCGACGTGGGATAAACCGATTCTCTTCGGACTCAGGGAGCCCCCCACAAACACGAGCGACGCCGCTCTTCTCAACAAGGAGAGGTAAGAGCATGTGAATGTGCGTGTTCCATGGTAGCACAGACGTCGTGCCGGTAGGTGTTCATTCTCATATTTTTTCGGCACTCTTCTTCCATCTCCGGCGAGAAGTTTGTCATGCCAACGCGGATTAGTATACGGTGAATCACATGACGCTGTTTTGGTGAGTGTGGCTAGTGCTCGACTACAGAAAATAATTGATTGACACCCATAAGTTGTTGTTCAGACTCCTTTAATTGAGTCGAAACAAGAAGCAACCCAACATACTGAAAAGATTCTTCTCCTGAAGAAAGTAAAATATAAGTTTCGTCGACGCAGAGAGATTGGAGAGCTGAGGAAGGAGCTGGAGAGACAAAAGCGAGAAGCAGATGAGGCGAAGAAAGCGCTGGATGATAAGATAGCCCAAGAGATGGTGCTGAAAGGAGAGCTAGACGCCGACGAGGTTAGTGTTGAGTTCTGGTGAAACAACTGCATCACAAACGGGAGCACTCGCACCGATAAGCGGTGGTGGGCCTTCGTGAACACCCGAGAATCGAGTTGAAAAGCTTTTACGTCCATCAAAGTGTTTGGCCGTCAGGGATTTTCCACGTGTTTGCCTGAACACGCTCTCCCAGGTTGTAGTAAAGGCAGCCATGCACACCAACCATGGTGTCAAGCCTACCCCGACGCAGTGCCACCCCCTCGTTGTTGCGCAAGCGTTTACACCTTAGTCTCGATTGCCCTCTCTGCTTTGCTTTCTTGTTCATTTGCTGAAGGGCATGTTATTGGTCAACCAGCGAACCCACTCGCTCATGCATTAGTGTATCATCATCCATCCTTCACTCTATCATCCATCTGCCTCGCTTCCCGTTGACCCCTCGTCGCTCACCCCGTGTCTCCGTTCTAGGCGAAAGGGCGGAGCAGGCATATGGATGAGTGGAATGTGGAACATGTGGTGGAGTGGTTTCAAAGCATCGGTCACAACCAGTACGACAAAAGTATCAGGGAACATCAGGTGGGGTAAACTAGAGAGCTCGGAAGTGATGTTGCTGTGTGACATGCGAAGCGACAAGAACACTCCAGATAAGGCATTAATACAAACTCTTGCAAATGAAGACTACGCCAACGTTATGAATTGATGACTCGGGGAAAATTTTGCCGCTGTTGAGTCCATGTCAACGGAATTGGTAGGAAAAGGTGTCGGGCACACTCGTTTCTCAGATGTTTTTCTAAAAAGGTTGTTCGTGCGACGTTTGTTGCGAAACAACCGGGACATAACCACGGGCGTGCACTTTTCGGTTAACCGTTTCAGTGAAGCGGTCAAAGGCTGAACCGGTCGATAGCTGCTAGACCATAGATTTACAGCTCTCGAACAGTCCTCACGGCGATCGAGACGACTGCCCTAAACTATGTACCTACCATGATCCCTCCCCGCCCCCGCGCGCCCGGACCGTAAACAGAATGTGGTATCAGCAATTTTGTCCGTGAAGAATAAAATTTTAATCGGTTTCTTCTCTCGCAGGTCGACGGACTGCTCCTGCTTCACCTCATGAACGAGGACTGGGGACACCTGGGTATCCACAGCCCGCTTACCGTCCGCCGCATAGATGTAGCGATGCAGGAGTACCGGATACGCTTCGAACGGAAGCAGGTCAGACGCGTTTCATGCGAAAAGAATGTCCCCAGGCTTGATGCCGTTCGTTGTTGATCTGACCTTTTGACGGTAGAAGGGGCAACAGCGTTCAGTGTTGTGGCATGTCAAAGAACGCCACAACCGAAACAAAAACATAGAGTGACTACAACAGTGCTGCTTCTTCTACCGTGGCTGAAACTCTCGTCGCTGCTGCTTTCGCCATATCCTGTGTTTTCTGATGCTCCATACTGTTGTTCCTTTCGTCGGAACCGGCCCTCGTACATTGTTGACACCGTTCTTCTCTATTGGCATGCTCTCCAGGCTGGGGACGTCGATGACGAAGAGGATGCGTCGGACGTGAGCGGCTCCGACACGCCCTCGGAACTCCTGGACGATGACGACATCTATGACGACGACGACGTGAGACAGAAGGCTATCATATCAGTAAACATTTTACACGAGTAGGGAGAGCTCTCTTGCAGAATAGACAAATGCGTGCACCAGTATAGAGTAAAAATAACGCGCGGTGACAAATTGGTTCGAACGCATGAAACGGCACCATTATTTGAGGAAAGGACGAGGCCATGTAAGGGCCTCTACAATTAATGTTTTCCTCATTTTTTCCGTTTGACCCCGAAAATAGTTTAGAGAGGACATACCAATATTGTTGCCCGCAGTTTTCTCACTACTTCTTCGAACTCCAAATCAGAAACTGAGGCATGTCGTGAACTTTCAGATCAGTCGACCTGTGCAAGAACTCCTGGTTTTCCAGCGTTCCCCTCGTAAACTGTGAGCAAGTCGTCTAAATTTTTTGCGGTGGGTTTGTCCACTCAGTCCGGGCAGGAAAACGATGAAGATGACGTGGCCGTAGATGACCAAGACTACCTTAACGAGGATGAGCTCGCAGAGCTTCAACGAGACGAGGAGAACATAAAAAAAGAGGTACGTAACAAGCGTTACACGTCGCGTCCTACGTAACAGGTCCACAGAAGCCCTATATATTCCCCGCCTCCTTAAATACTGCCACGCGGGCTCCGTCTGGAGCCGTATCTCCACCGCGAAACATCGACCCGCCTACCGCTTGCCAGCCTTTTTCAATTGACCGTTCCGTATGTTCGCGAATCAAAAAATATATTTGGGTTGTATAGATGCGAATAATTCTGCAAGAAAGCACGAACGAATGGCAAAAAACGAGCTGTGCCGAACCAGTGCTGGTGCAATTCACCCGCTACGCTGCTGTTGCTAATGTGGGTATGGAGGGCACAAAAAGAGAATAGTTGAAAGCTCTCCTGTAGGTTTGTCGATAAATGTGCATGAGAGACAACAATTTGTTTAAATCTTCGTATTTTCATACAATTTTCTCGAATTGCCGAAACAGGTACGCATGGCTACAACGGTCAAATTGTAGCTGCTGGCGACTGTTTGCAGTACCGTGGACTCTCCCGGCCTCTCCGTTCGCCTCTGCCTTGACCCCCTGATTGTCGTGACCCGCATGATTTGTCCACAACTTCTTCATCCGTGACCACAAACGCAAGATCATATTTGAGGGAGAGGAGAAACGCGGGCGGCCGGACATTGGCGACGTCGTGCGCATTCACTACACTTGCGCGCTGCAGGAAAGCGGCGGTAGCGGCAGTGGCAGGAGCAGCCGAAGAAACGGCGGTTCCCACGCAGTAAGCGGTGGTGGCAGCAGCGGAAACGACGACGGTGGTGACGCCGGTGTTGTAGAGAGTTCCCGTAAGAACAGGCGACGGCCGCTCGAGTTTGTCGTCGGGGCGGGGCAGGTGATAAAGGGAATCGACCGCTCAATCCGGCAGATGCTGCATGGGGAGCGGGCGAGGGTTTTCTTGACGGCCCTGTACGGCTACGGAGACAAGGGGCATCCGCCGACGATCCCGCCACGGGCAGCCCTAGTGTTCGACGTGAACTTGTTGGACTTCTGGCCCCGGCCGAGGTGGCAGAAGCCGCTTGTGCAGGTGCTGTCCGAGCCGTACAGGGAAACGCCGTACGCACCGCGCTTGCGCCCACCGACAGGGGGGGGTGGTGCTGCGGGTGCCGGAGGGGTGGGCACCGCAGATGGTAGCACAGGTGTCGATGGTGGTCCCGCCGTGGATGGGTTGTCAGGGACCACCAAGCAACCTGTAGACTATCCTTACGGCAAGGTTGGGAGATACTAAATAGGTATCGTCGTGTTCGCGACGTGCGTTTGAGAATTGGTGGCCCGTGAAAGTCTAGCCACGGTGGCGTTGATAACGTGCCGTCCTGTGTACATGTGTGTTTGCGAAGCACCCCCCCTCTTCCATTTTCTACCGCGTTTCCTGAATAAGTAAGTTTGAAATACCTAGAAAAGCTCGTACTCTGATTTCCAACGTTAATATAGGGGGTTCCCCAATAGGGTGGAGACTTCCGGTAGGCGGCCATTTTTCCGGTAGCGGTGTGTTTTTTCGGGTAAGGCGATTAGTCTACGCCGCATTTCTAACCGGAAAATGGGCACCGGAACTTTTTGTTTGGGGTGTGGAGGTCAGGATATGGAGATTCAGGGAGCACAGATACACGTACATAAAGAGTAGCATAGGATCTGAGGGAATATGTGATAATAGATTACTGCCCTCCGAGGGTCCACAACTCTTGTGATTCCCAACGGCTGCGAAGAGTTGATGGATCTTTGGAGAATGGGAAAATGGGTCCTACAAGGCTCGCCCACTCTCCGCGCCACCCTAGCTTGACTGAGTTCGCTCGGTCACGCTTGGCAATCCTCGCCACATTGCACCAAAGGAAATATTCAACCTCCGGTGGCAGGACACAACCACCACAACCCCGGACTCTCCGCTCACCCAGAGTAGAGGCCTCCATATTGGCGTTCGACGAAGCGTTCTATCTTTGCAACCCACGCGTGAAACATGGGCTCCAACCCAAGGAAGCAAGGGAAGGAAAAGGACGGAGGGTCGCAACAACAGCAGCAACAGCAGAGAAAGCTTTAGCAGCTGACGCCCAAACCGCCAGCAACGCCGCGTCCCGATGCTACTGCCACTACCAACCATGGCTCGGCTAAGCCCCAAGAGGGACAGCCGAAGCCTGCCCAAGCTGGGGAATCAGCCGGTGCGGCTGCGAGCGTAGCACCCTCGCAGAGCAGTCACCATCGCGGATATTTCCATGCCCTGGTCGGTGACGGTCGCGACAGCGACAACAACAGCAGCGCTGGCGACGGCGCCAAGGCTGGACCCAAACCCACGACACCGACCCACCCCCTGACGATGATGATGACGATGACGACAACGTCGACGACGACCTTGCACACGACATCCTGCAGAACCGCGCCGACGCCGCCAGTCAGCAGAGTGCACCGCTCCTGGCAAGCGGCGGGCCGCTGGAGCCGTTCTCGTCAGCGCGGTCACAAAGGCAGTGGAGGCGGAGAAGGCCCCGCCGGCATGGATCCTTAGCATGCTTATGCCGAGAGCCGCTCACCAGCAAGACATCCAAAAGGTGAATCCGCGTTCGCTTGCGCCCGATCTAGAAGCAGACAATCGCTCTGGAACGCACGACAGCAAGTGTTCAACAGACCCCTGCTAGGAACATGTCTACACCGACAATTTCACCTATTAACCCGGTACACCACAACACGGTAAACCAGGCCTCACCGAACCAGGTAAACCAGCAAATGGTAAACCAGGACAACACTACCCCGGTAACCCAACGCACGGTAAACCAGGACGTGATTGGCACGGCGCGATTTACTTTGAAAGCTACTGACCTACCTCCTGATCTCAAGCTCGAGGGTCTGCCTTACGAAGATGTTCCCGAAAAAATGGCACTTTACAGGGCACACATCGGTCTGTTGTCTCCAGGCAACGTCTCTCAAAGCACAATCGATCACGGCGCAATCAAACATCTCGCGCTCTTTGTGCGAGGTGCCGCAGCTCAAAGTCTCAGCCTCATGCTTAGCGCATCTCTCGAATGGCGACCGCCAGCTCAGCTAAATGCGTTGCGGGCACGTGGGGAAGTGGTCCGGATCACACCTCCGAAAACATGGAAGGAATTGGGTCACGGCTTTCACCACATCTTTCGCTCCCGCCAACCGAATTGCTCTTCTTGCACGTGATGTCATGACATTAGAAGCAAAGGCTAGCGAATCAGTTGACGTGTTTGCGCTCAGAGTATCACGCGCGTATGCCAGACTTCTAGCCGAAGCCGAACGCATAGCTCCGCTGAATGCACCACCTCATGAACACGCTTTCAACCAAGCACTCACTGCATCTTTCGAAAACGGTGTACACCCCTACCTTCGCGTAGAGATGGTGCGGGCAGATCCATCCGATTCTTTCATGGAGTCGAAAGCGCGTGCTCGTAGACACGAGTCCAATAAACTGCGCTCGCCCCCTGCCCCCATCTCGGCTACCGCCTCTAGCGTATACGCTCTGCTCGCCCCGGGCAGCTCCAAAGTACTGCGGACGACAACAAGGACCGCATCACTGCCATTGAAAACTATATTTCAGGGAAGGAAGCGTTCGTTTCCAGTGGTGGAGCATACGGCGCGCAACGCGGTGGGCGTGCTCAGCGGGGGACCGACAAACGTGATAAGGATAATTCCAAATCCCGGGGTCCTCCCGCGCGGGCGAAGGCGAAAGTATCCTTCGCTGGTACTGTCAAGCCCAACACCGCCAAACCTAGGAAGGAATCTGACGTTTGGCCGCCTAGGAGGAGGGTTACGAGTTCATCGATGAACTTGCGACACATGCCGTGGGAGGGAGGGACGGAGGAACGATGGATCTGAAAGGAGTCTTCAAGGAACGACTTCTTCAGATCGTTTCGGTGGCTACACAGGTGGCCATATCTCGGCGAGTGAAGAGGTACAAGCTCGCATTGCGCGGGCATCAAGACGCCGAAAACAGGCGAACAAGATCGATCTCGAACCAGTCAACGCCAACGATATGGGGATGGAGTGTAAACGCATCGTAGAACGCGTTTTCGTTTGAAGTTGGCGCCTTGTTTGAGAGTAGATGTGACAGATTTGCGTAGAATAGGGTAAGATGTTATCATGAACGGAGAAGAAAGGGCTTTTCCAACACGGAGATGTAGCATGGATCAAAGCATTTGTTGGATTTCAGCTTTTACGGGAGGACATCAACGCAGTAGTATTTTAGCAAGCTTACCAACGCATGTAGGATACCATGAGGATTGTCATTGGTTTCATTTCAAATTGAAGAGGAGATATTTTTACGATGTAAGTGACAGTGGTAATAAGTCCTACATATGTTGTTGTACTTCGTATTGGTTTAATATTCATGTAGAGTATGAGACGTAAAGTGAAAGTTTTCTGAGGTACATCTGCAATTGTCGGAAGGCAAAAAAAAAAGAAGGGATGTGACGTTATTGATTGTCGTTTCAGTAACATTCGCTTTACGCACACCCGCGCGGAGTGCAAAAACGAACGAGCCGCCAACAATGAGGGGTACACGGTTACGAAATACTAGGGTCGCCCGAGTAGGCAGCATCCCTCGGCCAACGTTGGACACCAATCATTTGGTTCTGTCAAACCAGTACGTACAAACTGGGATAGACTGCAAAGCACGAGCAAGCGGAAGAGAGCCAGAGTAGATGAGAGGGATTCAAAACACTGCTGTGACAATGGTGTACGATCTCTGGTGGGAACAACAAGAAAAGCAGTCAAAGAGCAGCGCTGTGAAAGACAGTTAGTTGAAGAATTACATGTTAAAAAAAAAAAAAGGATGTGACGTTATTGGTTGTCGTTTCAGTAACATTCGCTTTACGCACACCCGCGCGGAGTGCAAAAACGAACGAGCCGCCAACAATGAGGGGTACACGGTTACGAAATACTAGGGTCGCCCGAGTAGGCAGCATCCCTCGGCCAACGTTGGACACCAATCATTTGGTTCTGTCAAACCAGTACGTACAAACTGGGATAGACTGCAAGGCACGAGCAAGCAGAAGAGAGCCAGAGTATATGAGAGGGATTCAAAACACTGTGACAATGGTGTACGATCTCTGGTGGGACCAACAAGAAAAGCAGTCAAAGAGCAGCGCTGTGAAAGACAGTTGAAGAACCACGAGAATATTCTCGCGAGGGTTGTAGCAGCAAGCAAACGCGAGGAGTCCCGAAGTCAAGTACCCGCACAACTGATGCAGTAGCCGCTGTAGATCCAGCACTAGGGGATAGCACCCAAGAAAGGCAAGTAGCCGCCTGTTTAGCGCCACAAGCCTTGCACGTAGCTACCGTAGCTGGGGACTTCAGGTCGAAACATAGGTCTAACCTAATGAGAACTGACCGTAATGAAGAATTTCATGCTTTTTACATGCCTGCACTCGCTGGATATCCCGTGTGTCCATCGGTATTGCGATCGACATCCAAGCGAGTACGTGTACCCGCCAGAATAAACAATGAATCGGTTGATGAAATAACAATCGGCACGGCGTGTGACATACCATGCATTTCACGGAAGTTCATGAGAAGTCACAAAACGTTGAAAAACACGGAAATATTTCCAGTACCCCCGGGAGCAATTAATCTGCGCAGCGCCGATGGTTCACCCCTAAAAGTTGCAGGGTACATNTCCAAGCGAGTACGTGTACCCGCCAGAATAAACAATGAATCGGTTGATGAAATAACAATCGGCACGGCGTGTGACATACCATGCATTTCACGGAAGTTCATGAGAAGTCACAAAACGTTGAAAAACACGGAAATATTTCCAGTACCCCCGGGAGCAATTAATCTGCGCAGCGCCGATGGTTCACCCCTAAAAGTTGCAGGGTACATTCGATTTGAACTGACACTAGGAGAAATCACATTACCTGTTGAAGCTCTAGTGCTGCCGTCGTTGGGACCTGATAATATGCTACTCGACATAAGCATAATGGGCGCATTTGGTGGTGTTCTTGATTGTCAAGCGGAAGAATTGTCACTTAAAGCAACAACAACCAAAATTCCAGCAGTTCACCGCAAAACGCGCTATTCCACGTCCGATCAGGAAAACAGTACGAACTGTTCTGTGGTAGCAGTAGAGAGGGACACGCCTGCAGTGCCTGTATAGTCTACACTGCACGGAAATGCAGCATACTTGCACAACATGAAATAGCTGTCGAAGTTCTTTCGCTTGAGGCGCCAAATGAAACCACAGGTGCCGTAGTTGAACCACGCATCTTTGCGTCCGATGACGTTGGGAAGCAGGATACACCAGATGCATTCCGTAGGGTGATAGTAGCACGCACAGTCTGTCACTGGTATAAGCACAACAAAAGTGCAATGGTACAACTGGCCAACCCTTCTCACAGACCGGTATCCCTGAAGAGAAATACACTTATCGGCTATATTTCTCCAGTGAAAACAGTAATCAATGGCCTTACAGGGAATCCCGGGGGGGAATCCTAGAACAAGTGGAATAATTCATAATTCCCTGTTTCGTCGGTAGACAGATGACTCGCGACTTGCACACGATGATGGCCTGCTATCGTGATTTGAAGAACTCACGTAGGTCGTCAAATTCCGACACCGCAGCGGTGTTCGTGTTGGTATGTCCGTACTTGGGAGGAGAAGACACGCTTTAACTTTCTCTGATTAGGCACCCGCGGGAGCGAGGAAAGGAAGGGAAGAAGTGGCCCTCCCGCATTGGGGAAGGGGGCCAACACATAGTAGCCTTTTTCAGGCATACGCNCCTCCCCGGTTCGTCAAGCTATTGACAAACCATCAGTGGGGCATGGATACTCCAGATCTACTTAAGTTACTCATACAACAACGGGTGCTAGGGAAACCTCGGCCATCCGAATCAAAAACCCTCGCCTATAAACTCAAAACATAAAAGAATCCGTCGCTATCACGAAGGATTCCAACGGCCGCACTATCAGGGCAGGACCAAG
>CACKRE030001168.1:6385-17110 GCA_902602495.3 Ectocarpus sp. CCAP 1310/34 | reverse complement strand
TGCGCAAAAACGTGCCGCTGAGTTTTAGATCAGAGAAGGATAGGCAGGCTGTTTCAGTGGTCCAGGGCTACTGCAAGAAGGCATACACACACGCCCTCATGTACCGCGAGACGCGTGTGGAAGGGCCTGAAGGCAAGAAGACGTACAAGAAGTACAAGTCACACAGGCGCCCGACCCCGAAGGAATGGAGACAGTAGATGGATGGCGCATTCTTGTTCGTTGAGCGGAACTCTTTCAGTTTTTTTCCCTGTTTTTCTGGATGGAATGTTGTACAAAAGCGACGTGTTTGTTGAAAGCTGGCACATTTTTGCGACGGAAGTACGTTAGCGGGTGATATAGGTACGCTATAGGCGCGGCAGAGGCATTTGTGAAGTGGTTCAGGGTCTCCCGGTACACGTGTAGGTGTGTTGACGTGAAAAACAAAAATCTGGAGTACGAAAATATGTGGGTGAAAAGTTTCTCTCGGGCCAAGGTCGGGGGTTCGAGACCCGCCGCGAGCACTTTTTTTTTTTGTCTTTTCTCTGGCGACTCGCTACTCTTTTGCGCCATGCTACGGGCGTTCTGAAGCTGTCTTTTTTTTTTTTTAATTCGATCTCAGTCAAAAGTTATGGAGGGACAACCAAAATCGGGTCCTTGAAAATTACCACTTTATGCGGATTTTTTTTGTGCTTATTTTTTTGGCCGAGCATGTGCTTACGGCAGCGAATTATGCGCGCAGTGATGTTCGTTTTCCTGTTATTATGCGTAAACTTATGCATTGTTTGTTTTTGCCGACGGAGTCGATATCGACTTCACAGCATTTTTTTTAGGGTCAATGCGTGAGGTGCGCACGTGCCCCTGTCTTTGCCGACACAGTTAAAACACTTGCGGCAACGTTGTTGATTCTGATTCTGTGTTCTGTGCTCTGTGCTCCTCTGATTCCTTCGCACGAAGCAACAAGTGTACCACTCAAGAAGCAACACACAGACGAACGGACAACACGAGAACACCAGCCACAATCATGGCTACACCACTCCCCAGCTAGCTCCCAGCACGCCCTCTTTGCCCCATTCCCCTATTTCTATTTTCCCCGGCCTCTGTTGTGCGGATGCAGCCACGCGGTCGCTAAAACTACTATTCTCTTGCCTTGCGTCCATACAAGCACGCAGGATGGAAATAACACATTCCATGAAGGCAGAGGACGGCTGGAGCAAAGCGATGTCTTTCGCAACTTGATGCCATTCAGAAAGGTTTCTCTTGTGCCTATTGTCATGCCAGAATGCCCACAAGTCGTAGCCGGTGTCAACTTCAGAGGCAGCGATATTTTAGTCAACCATCTGATCTTTTAGTCTAGCGACGACATCTTCCGAAACGAAGGGGAAGCGATCGGGAAGGTCGATGCCAGCAACATTCAACTGATGCTGCTTCACATAGCGGAAGTCGAAGAGCCACATAGCCGTGCGGCGTCGTGCCGTGGGTGCCGCTGGTGTTGTGGGTCGTCATCATCCGAGCTGCTTGGAGCGTATGCCACAAGAGTCGATTCGGCAGTTGCCATGGGTGAAGATCGAATATCGTGGATCGCGGTCTGCCTTCTACCTTCGCTAGTTGTGCTGTGCTGCTGTGCTGTGGTCTTTCTTTGTTCGGTGGTCTGGTTGTCTGCAGTCTGTGGTGCAGCTGTTCAGCTGTTCTGCTGTTCTCTTGGCTCTTGGCGCGGAAAAAAAAGAAGTCAAACCCCCCAAAACCCCCAAAACCCCCGCAGGTCCGCTGTCTTTACTTAAGTTTCACCGTGGATGGTGTTTACGGATATAGTTTGATTTCGGGTGGACGAGGTTGGGGTTTTGTCCGTTTTTCTCCATCTAAGGTTCGTGCCTAGAGTTAAGCTGTAGTGTTTCGACCAAAGTTTTGTTGACTTAGAGGCGAACATTCCTCGTTATTGGGCATCGAGTTAATTTGGCTTGGTATGACGGCCTTTGCGATCGGCTTTTTATGTAAATGTCTGCATTTATCTGCAATTGTCGGAGGGCAAACAAAACGTTTGGGTGCGGTAGGTCGTCAAAGGCCGAAAGAGAAAGAAGGTTGACTCAAGACCTTGTTGCTTAGAGAGTAAGAGACATGCGGTAGGCCACACCATCGCCATGCAGCATGTCTGTCAATACATTCCATCCGCGTACCCCCCGGAGGCCCCGTAGACAGTATACTCTGCCGAGCACCCCAAACACAAAATAATAATATTATAATAGTAGCTCACAGCGAAGGCGTTATTCAAGTTTTTGTTCAAGTTGCTGGGGCCACATGAGGCGCCTGACTCACTGCTGATCCACCCCTATCTCCAAAATGAAGCGAGTATAACCACGCTTATGCATAGTATGCCCATGTATGCGCGATATTATGCGCCAAAAAAAAAAGGTATGCACTGGCGAAAGTATGCGTTTCCTAATGCACGCTAATGGTCATCTATGTCGAAAGCAATGCCCCCATGTTAGGTATAAGCCTAGGCGTTTTTTGAACACACGAGCCAGAGGTAATAATACAATAAGTGCTGACACCAACCAGGGACGAGAGTTACCGTATAGGTTGCGCCGAGCACGGAACGTTGTTCCCAGTGATGAGGTACTGTATCGCAGCTGAGTACACCCAGTGATAGGTTATTGTTGTTATTGTGGTTGTTGTTGTCTTCACAAAAGTCATGAAAATATATTGATGTACCTACCCTTCGACCCCCAACATTCGAAGCGTTGTGTCCACGTATCGGATCGGGGGATACAGCAAATGTCGACACGTAGCGCGGTTGATTTTCTGCTGTGGCGCATAAAACAGCAAGGTGTGCCTGCATAGCTCAGCTGAAATATCGCGTTGATCNCGCCGAGCACGGAACGTTGTTCCCAGTGATGAGGTACTGTATCGCAGCTGGGTACACCCAGTGATAGGTTATTTATTGTTGTTATTGTGGTTGTTGTTGTCTTCACAAAAGTCATGAAAATATATTGATGTACCTACCCTTCGACCCCCAACATTCGAAGCGTTGTGTCCACGTATCGGATCGGGGGATACAGCAAATGTCGACACGTAGCGCGGTTGATTTTCTGCTGTAGCGCATAAAACAGCAAGGTGTGCCTGCATAGCTCAGCTGAAGTATCGCGTTGATTCGGTGTGTTTCTTCTTCAATTAAATTCAGCATCGACCGCACGAACCGGCTGACCAATGAAAGACGTCAGTCTCAGTGCGATTGAAAACACAAGATTCTCCTAAATGCCATTAACTACCCCGTGAGCGTGAAGGGGCGGTATGGGGGAGGCGAAGCTATTATTGTCCGGATAAAAAATGGCAGAAACAGTAGCAACAGAAAAAAACTGCACGCGTCTACCAAGCAAGGTGCTACCTTGCACTCGAGTTCGTTTTTGAGTGTTTTCACCGTCATCATCCTACTTTCTTTCACTATACTACTGATGTGTGTGTGCATATATGTCCTGGGACGAACCCCATTATATCAACAAACGTTGTACATTGGAGTTAGTTAGAAAACAGGGCCGATCTTATTTTACAACACCCACAGCCCCGTTTCTTCGCCGTGTGTCTGCTTTCAATATTTCTGTTAAACTTAAGATGCCGTGTTCCTCCACCTTATCGGTTTACACTTTACCTCGGGTTCGACGATATGAATACTCTTGTGTGGCGCCAAGCATGCATTCATGATTGTATGAATGCTCTCCTTTGCTGGATACGGCTTACGGCGGTCATCATTTTTCATACCCTGGAAATTCTAACACATCTAAAACAGCCTGTTAGTGCGTACTCTACACCCTAAACAACGTAGGTCTGGACCACTGAACCGTCGCTCTCACTCCCTCGCGTCTCATACTTCTACCAGGTTGTGTTGATCTTTGTGGCGGATATGAGCTACACGAGTGCGCGTGTAGTCGGACAAGGCAGAACAACAACGCGAGAGGCTGCCATGAGGACGAAGGCGGATGGAAACACGAGTAGTCTCATTATCTATAAGTCGGTCTGGTCACATAGTTCCAACCGTCCACGGAATGCAATAATCTCGCGGTGGACTTCGAATTCCCAAGGGGGCTGGTTCGAGCCCCGGCAACGCCGGCAAAAATACTTTTCCCCACTTGGTTTTCCTGGCCCAAGTGGCAACGTATTTTCAGCTGCGTATTTTTACATCAGTGTATTTTCACCGGTTGAAATGGTAAAACGTGTTGAACGTGACCAAAAGAAATTGGAAAACAAGGTCAGAGGGCTGGAAGACATATCGAAACATTTAGACTATAGAAATAAAAACAAGTCTTCCCCGCGCATGAGCATATTCATCACCAAAAAATGTTAGGAACCTCCACTATCCCGGGGGGGGGATCACAATGACCAACGACCCCTTTTTTCAGCATGGTACTTCACGTCCATTCATCACACGTAGGCTGAAGGAGTATTGCCGTGACGTTTTCCGGGCTGAAACCAATTCCGACACGCTGAATAGAAGGGGGAACTATATTACCGTACAAGCGGTCGAACAATCGAAAATATTCCTAATCTTTCATGAGACCTCTTACCGTGATCCAACATGGTGCTGGCTTAACGTTTTTCTCTCGCGCAACTGAAGTCGAGATGTCAACAAGATTGGCTACCTTTGGCGTTCGTTTGCTGTCCAAACGGTCGCGCTTATCAAAAGCATCAACTGCCGCGCGTGAGAGCAACCTCGACAACAACACGTCCAATTTCGGAAATGTTCCCTTACCTGGGTGGAAATGGGACTCTCTCTGCAGTGGTCATTTCCTCCGCGGGAGTTTCTGTACGTTCCAACCAAGGGAGCCGTCTCCACGAGTCTTCCCACTCCAAACAAGTGATGACAACCGACATCCGAGACATGCTCTATAGTTGAAGGCAGCATGGTTGGTTGCTGTCGTTTGTTTGGGACTGGATGATTGGTGTTTTTGTTGTCCTTTCGTTGGATCGAAAAGGCGGTTCCTGCGTTGATGATGACCGACTGACGGGTGCCGTTTCCCGTCAGGCCAAGGCACATTTCCCGAAAATCAGGGTACAGTGCCAACGACCGGCCCGGGTGTTCCGTGACGCGACGCAGCGAACGTGGGCGTCGACGACTCAGCTAGACCCATTTCACGCTGATTCGAGGGATGTATTCTGAGTCGCTTCTTGACCAGCGTAGACACATACTTCGAAGTACAGGGCAAATGGTCGCTATCAAAACTCGTTCGAAATATTTCCATTAGCTCATGACGCTTGCGGGATATAGATAAGTTTGTGTGGTTCATCTAGCCCATTGTCTCTCCGCCCGGGGACTCCATTGACAATGACTAAAGGCCCATCGTTGCAGCGGGCCCACTTGCAATGCTCTCATCCTTGAATGCCACCCCCCGGTGTTTGCCATCGGGGTTGGGTTTTCGTCACCTGGCAGCGATGTTGTAAAACGAGCCCATCACAACGTGAGTTAGGCAACCAGGCTACGGGTTTTGTTTTTGCCTTTGGGTCTTTTTGTTTTTGCGATAACCACAAATGGTGGTCTGAATGGTGGCCGAGTAGATTATGTTGTGCGGGGTCGAGAACCCTCACTCCACGCAAAGGGGATGATCGCACCACGTTGTGTTAAATTGGTCAACCACCCTCGTGGCAGTTGCACAGCATTTTCAGCTGTAGATTATGTTGTGCGGGGTCGAGAACCCTCACTCCACGCAAAGGGGATGATCGCACCACGTTGTGTTAAATTGGTCAACCACCCTCGTGGCAGTTGCACAGCATTTTCAGCTGTATCTGGAAGTAAAAGCACCAGAACATACACTAAGTCATCCGCAGCTGTCATTCATACACAAGGAAGTCAGCAAAATATGCCGAACACCCTTAGCGGGATGCAGCGCACCCTTCACGCGACTCGCCGAACACCTCACGGCGCTACGCGCTTGATGATGTGAGAGCCTTGTCCGGTGAGGACCCGGCGTGCTCCGGCTTTGTAGGGGTGCGAGGTCAATGGTCTAACGACTACGGCAGGCATGGCCATGAGTACACCCCCCCCTCCCCCATCCCCTCCATTGCTCAGATGTATGTTGCCAAATAGTTGTTTTGTGTATATCGTTTGACGACAACGAACACCAGAAGAAGACGTGGATATCGACATCTTGGAGGCACGATGCACTTGTTCATAGGACCTCATGAGGTGCCCCTTTATGGTGTTTGGCGTCGGCATGATCTTCTTTCTCTCGTGCGACGGAAGTGCGACATGTGATGCAAGGACTCCTGCCTTCAGCGTTTACTTGCTGACCTACCCTTTCACGAGATGGGACTGCCTGAACGGCGTTCACGCTTGAGACCACCATCGGCAGCCGTGCGTGAGCTCAGCCTCAAAGCACGTGCCGCCTGCGTTATGGTGGGGTTCGTTGACAGGCTCGAATACAGCTGTATTGATATCACACTTGCATCCTACGTTCGTTGTTAGAGTGCGTGGCGGAACTGGCCTGTGTTGGGCTACGACGAGGACAAGAGCGATATCGTAGTCCGACCAGAGGCTTGTGATTCATGTGGAAGTCCATGTTCCGTTTGTTAACAAGCGCTTCGCCGATATATAGATTCTAGTAGTCGTACTTACGCGGTGGCTGAGGTCCCACCCCATGTCTGTAGAACGCCATGCCTTGCCTCTGAAGCAAATGCCTGGTTCCTCATGTGTAATGTGGCCTTACAACGCTATTCCGTCAAGATTGTGTCCTGGATTATCTACGAATAGAGATGAGTTTGTGTTGCTGCTGCAAGAAACAGCTTGCTAGATACAACCACCTTTCGTACAACAAGGGTGAACGACACGACAGGGCATGCCCAGGTCAAAAGGCGACCCCGGGCGCATGGTTCTAACCAGCATGAAAAGACTCCAGCTGATTCGTCGACGACGACATTGACCCTTGCCGTACCGCAGAAACCCGGAATATACCCTGCTGCTCTCTTGAAATGTGCACTGAATTCCGGACATGTTCCCTGACCTGGGGGGGCATGGGACTCTGCAGTGGTAACTTTCTCCGCTGGAGTCACTGTACGTTCTAACCAAGGGAGCCGTCTCCACGAGTCTTCCCAGTCCAAACAAGTGATGACAACCGACATCCGAGACATGCTCCATGGTTGAAGGCAGCATGGTTGGTTGCTGTCGTTTGTTTGGGACTGGATGATTGGTGTTTTTGTTGTCCTTTCGTTGGATCGAAAAGGCGGTTCCTGCGTTGATGATGACCGACTGACGGGTGCCGTTTCCCGTCAGGCCAAGGCACATTTCCCGAAAATCAGGGTACAATGCCAACGACCGGCCCGGGTGTTCCGTGACGCGGCGGAGTGAACGTGGGCGTCGACGACTCAGCTAGATCCATTTCACGCTGATTCGAAGGATGCACTCTAAGTCGCTTCTTGACCAGCGTAGACACATACTTCGAAGTACAAAGCAATCCATTGACAGTGACGAGAGGCCCATCGTTGCAGGAGGCCCACGTGCGAAACCTTCTCGTCGTTCAGATCCCCCCCCCCTCTCTCTTCATAGCTGATTGTTTTCGATTGCGTTGTGTAGATCGTGTTCGACGACAACGAACGCCAGAAGAAGACGTACATATCGACATATTGGGGGCGAGGATCCGTACGATTCCGTAGCGTGACCTGTTCATCCGTAAATCCATGTTCGTTTTGATAAACAAGGTCTCGCCGACATAGATAGATTCTACTAGGTGCTTATGCAGTGCTGGAGGTCCCACGCAATGACTGGAGGACGCCGTGCCTTGCTTTGAAGCAACAACCACACGTCTGGTTCCTCATCTGCAATGTAGCCTGTAATGATCATGTTCTGGGGTATCTAGGGGTTCCCTAGTTGAAAATTGGGGTTACAGTCAGCACTGTCCCGAAACGAACATCCAAAGAAATCTACAGAGATGCGTTTTGTGTCGCTACTGAAAGCGGATGCAACAACCATGGATGAGATGCAAAGAGGGCAAAAATCACAAAAGGGTGTACCCTAGTCAGCAGGCAACCCAGGATACATGGTTCTAGTAGGCGTGAAAGGATCCCAGCTGATTCCTCGACGCCGACGGTCACCTTGCCATGTCACAGAAAGACCTGGCCGCTTATTTGAAGTGTACACTGGTTTTCGGAAATGTATCCTGACCTGAGGGGAAATGGAACCCTTCAGTTGGCTGAAATTTCTCCGCGGGAGTCACTGTACGTTCCAACCAAGGGAGCCGTAACCAAGAGTCTTCCAATTCCAAACAAATGATGTCAACAGACATCCGAGACATGCTCCATGGTTGAAGGCAGCATGGTTGGTTGCTGTCAGTTGTTTGGGACTGGGAGTTTGGTGTACTTGGTGTCCTTTCGTTGGAGCGGAAGGTGGTTTCTGCGTTGAGAATGGCCGACTGATGGGTGGGTGCTATTTCCCGTCAGGTCCGGGCACATTCCTGAGAACCAGCGCACAGTTCCAACGAGCGGCCCGGGTTTTCTGTGACGCGACGGGGTGAACGTGGGTGCTGACGACTCAGCTAGATCTATCTCACGCTGATTCGAAGCATGCACTCTGAGTCGCTTCTTGACCAGGGCAAACCAATACGTCCCCAATATTGCTGTACCAGTTGTTCGAAGCATTTCCATCAGGTTTCCATCAGCTCCCGACCCTCGCGGGATTTGCATGCGTTTCTTCATCTAGCTCGTTGCCTCTCTTTCTCCATCCCAGGGAACTCCATTGACATTGACGAGAGGCCCACCGCTGCCGCGGCTTCTCTTGCAACACTCTCTCGTCCTTCAATCTCGCCCCCCCCACCTCTCTTCATAGATGATTGCTTCCGATTGTGTTGTGTAGATCGTGTTGGACGACAGCGAACGCCAGAAGAAGACATGCATATCGGCATTTTGGGGGCGCGATGCACCTGTTTGATAAGACCTCGTGAGGTGCCTCTTTATGGTGTCGGCTTCCGCATGATCTTCGTTCTCTCGTGCAACGGAAGTGCGAGATGTGACACAAGGATTGCTTTCGTCGGTGTTTTCTTGTTGATCCCCGCTGTCACGAGATGGGACTGCCCGAACGGAGCATCGACAGCCGTGCGTGCGGTCAGCCTCATAGCACGTGCCCCCTGTGGTTTGGTGGGGTCAGTGACGGGCTCCAATACAGTTTTGTTGATATCACGCTTGTTGTATCCTACGTCCGTTATTTGAGTGCGTGGCGGAACTGGAATTCGGAGGCCTGTGTAGGGTCACGACGAGGACGACAGCGATTCGTATAGCCTGACCTGTTCATCTGGAAATCCATGTTCGTTCTGATAAGCAAGTGATTCGCCGAAATGCGTATATGAGGAAACTCTCCTATACACGCCCGCTTTCGAGAATTGGCTTGGTCGCTAGGCAAGACATGATATGTTGTTGTTGTTGTGGTCTTCAGATTAAACTCGTGTCAGTTGCTAATCCCAAACTCTAGCAATGACGCGGTCCGTGGTAACAAAAATGCTGGAGTCATCAGAAGATCTAAAAACACGCAAACTAGCAAGAAAAGGGTACACAAGCCCGACGAGGTACACCTACATCCCTGCAGCACGTTTGCGTGCCAAAACCTGAACTACCCGTCCACACACTTCATTCGACTACAGCAGCATCATCCCCCCTGTCCCACACTTTAATACCAAAGTGAAGGTTTGTCGACTACAGCGTACAGCTGTCTGGAATACTTCCTGTACAATACCACCATGGTAGGCATGGTAAAAGTTCGGGGCGCGCAGCTGCTGTTTGAAGTGCTGTCAGAATGCGTCCGTGGACATACAGTGAAAAAGGACAACCAACCAAAGCCATCATTGCAATTGACAATCACCGAATCTACTCCCGATCATCTGTGTTTGACACAGTAGTGTAAATATTCGACACTGAATAGGAATCGTTCCACATTGAAGAGGTCTTCCACGATGCAGGTACACAATGAAGGCACCCGGGGTATCCGCGCCATCTCTGCCGCGTCTCTCTACAAAACCAGTGACGTCCTCACACGCACCCAACACGATGTTCAGGAAAAAACGGAAAATACTTGACACAACAAACTGTTCGTCCGTGCGTCACGGTTCGATGTCGTCCGTGTGCTCCGGTGCCACTGCTCCGTCACCGCTGCTCCGGTATCGCTGCGGCCAGTCCTAGCACGACCAAACTCGACCCGCTCCATCCATACACGCTCTCGTTGCTGTCCTTCCCAGTCGGTTCCTCGCTTTCTCCCTCGTTGCCCTTAGGGTTCTCGGTCTGAAAATTCTCGCGCCGAAGGGTCAACCAGCCCACTCAGCTCGTCAACACCTGTTCCCTCCTTCCCTTTGATGGCGAAGTCAGATTACTGAGACAATACAGCTCCCTCTAGCAAACTTAGGGCGGTGAACGTAGTGTCCGTCCACCTTTCTGATGACGTCTGCCTCCGCGCACAAAACTGAGATGGACATTTGCTGTCTACACCGTCGGCCATGAGGCCCGCGCATCTGCACTTTTGTACCTGACGCACCAGTGCTGACCCAACTCTACCACTACGCACGCCTCGCTGCGGGTGCGCCGCTGCAAGAAGGTATCGGTCCCTTGAGGGTGAGTCTAGCCATGCTCGCTAGAAAGACCCCCCCCCTCGCCCCCGGTGTTTGCCATCGGGGTTGGGTTTTCGTCGCTTGGCAACGACGTTGTAAAACAAGCCGCCCCCCCTGTGTTTGCCATCGGGGTTGGGTTTTCGTCGCATGGCAACGACGTCGTAAAACAAGCCACCCCCCC
>CACKRE030001167.1:3764-26466 GCA_902602495.3 Ectocarpus sp. CCAP 1310/34 | reverse complement strand
CGAATTCAATGGTGTTGCGGAACGTGGTTTGGGATTGATAGAAGAGGCCGCAATGGCGGCTCATTTCAGGCCAAAGTTCTGTTTGGGCATGTGCAGCTACCTAAGACTGATAGACTCTGGGCGGAGGCCATGCACTGGGCCTGCGAGGCACTCAATCACACGGCTTGTTCTGCTAACCCCGACTCCAAATCGCCGTATGAAATGTGGTATGGGGAAGCTCGTCCTGCTAGACCGTATCCGTTTTTGAAGCCAGCGTACTGTAAATGGCAGCGACCGTCTAAGCTGCTACCGAAGGGTGAGAGTTGCTTTTATGTTGGTCCTTCGAGAGACCACCCACGTGATTGTCATAGAGTACTCACCAGAGCTGGGACTATTCAGGAAACGAGGAACGTAACGTGGGAAGCGTTGCCGTCACAGCTCCCTCCACCGCAACCTCCGCTGCCGATAGAGGTCGCAGAGGAGGAAGGGGAGGAAAGTGACGACGATGTAGAAGCTGAGGTATGGCCACTTGTAGGAAGAGGAGTTGCCCACACACTTTTGCGAAATAGTGCATCGGTCCTCCCAACCTCCCCTAGTAGATCAATTCCCTTCATATCTTCTCAGTCCACTGATGGGGAGGAGCAGGGAGGGCAGGAAACGGGGGAAGTAGAGTCCGAAGATCCGGGAGAGCATGTTGAAGTAGAGTCGGAGGATCCGGGAGGGCATGAAAAAGAGTCTATGGATCAAGGAGGGCAAGATACAGAGTCGGCGGGGCCGGGAGGGCAGGAAGTAGAGGCGGAGGCATCTCCTCCAGCCGCTTGCCGTCCGCAGCATGTCGTTGACCTTGCTGATTTTAATACTGGTGCGCGTGAGAGTGATGAGGTCCGAGCTGGTAGAACTCGTGCGCAAAC
Source organism: Ectocarpus sp. CCAP 1310/34 (assembly GCA_902602495.3). Lineage (NCBI taxonomy): Eukaryota > Phaeophyceae > Ectocarpales > Ectocarpaceae > Ectocarpus > Ectocarpus sp. CCAP 1310/34. Next base: position 25,576 of record CACKRE030001167.1, on the reverse strand, counting down.
CCGTGCGATAAATCAGCAGAGCGTATCCGGCCTTGTGGCTACTCTAGGACCCATCTCAGCATCAGAGATAGTACATGCACTCATAGCGGAGCAGAGAGCAGGTGATGCAGTAGAATTGCCGAAAGAGCTCATTCAGGACGTAGAGCCAGAGCCTGGTAGCTATCAAGAAGCTCTGCGATCGAAGCATGCCACGATTTGGGATAAAGCCATGTCTGCAGAAGTTGAAGGCTTGATACGAGCAGGAACGTTCACGTTAGCAGCAAAAATCCCAGAAGGTTGTAACGTGATTGATGCTAGATGGGTTTTCAAATGGAAAGCAGACGAAACAGGAAAGATAGTAAAGGCCAAGGCTAGGCTTGTAGCGAAGGGCTTCAAGCAGAAGCATGGGGTGGACTATCTTGAGACTTTCTCGCCTACTGCAAATGCTGCATCGATTCGATTGGTAGTAGCATTGGCGTGCAAGTATAACTTGGAATTACTCCACTTAGACATCGAGCAAGCCTTTTTTCAGTCGAAATTGGATCACGAGGTGTTAATGAAGTTGCCTCCTGGCTGTGATTCGATGTCAGGAAAAATTGTCCGTTTGAACAAGAGTTTGTACGGTTTGAAGCAAGCATCTAGAACATTTTACAAGAGGCTCGTGTCGGACCTGCTTCGGATAGGTTTCGAGCAGTCTCTGTCTGATCCCTGTGTCCTGCGTTTCATGATGGGAGACGAGGTGATGGGTATAATCGCGATTCATGTGGATGACATTCTGTATGCAGGAACGAAGAGGCTTGCCGAGGTGATTGTAGAGGCACTAGGTGACTCTCTTCCTACGAAGAATTTGGGAGAAGTCAGATTCTTTCTTGGTTGCGCATTTAGTCGCGACCGCGAGGCTGGCACGATTGAGATTTCTCAAGAGAGTTACATCAGGAGTGTTCTAGAGAGATTCAATATTTGTCGCACCAGCTCGATCCCCGCTTCCCCTGCCAACGATAGCAGGTCCGTGATGGAGGATGAGGAGGCAGGAGATGTGCCGTTCAGGGAAGTGGTGGGATGCCTGATGTGGATCGCCAACAATACGAGGCCAGAAACTTCGAACGCTGTGCGGACGGTGGCGAGACACTCTCACGAGCCCAAGAAGAGTGACTGGAAGGCAGCCCAGAAGATTTTGAGTTATCTTAAGGAAACGGCACATCTAACTCTGAAGTACAAGCAGGACACTACGGTAGACGTAGGCACGTTAGTGTACGTAGACGCTGACTTTGCCAGCAAGGCCACTGACCGTAGATCAGTTTCTGGAGCATTAGTTCTTGTAGCTGGCTGTCTTGTGTCTTGGTTTTCTTGGACGCAGAAATGTGTCTCACTGTCAACTTCTGAAGCAGAGTATATTGCGATGGGTGACGGTGTTAAGGAGGCTCTCTTTGTGAACGGGATGCTTCAGCTCTTGAGACCTAGTGCGAAGCCTCGGAAAATTGACGTCTTTGAGGACAACGAAGGAGCGATTGCGCTTGCAGAGAATCCGCTTAGCTCGAGTAGGAGTAAGCACATTGACGTGAGGCACCACTTCCTTAGGAATTTGACGGAGGAGGGCGTGATCGAAGTCACCCATGTCCCAAGCAAGGAGCAGCATGCTGACATCCTCACAAAGGCTCTACCGAGAAACCTTTTTTAAGTTCACCGTGACTTTGTCCTTGGCTCAGTAGCTGAGAAGTAGAGATCTGAGTTAGTTTCTGATTTTGTATTATTAGGTCTGGTCGAGACGACAGCCCCAAGGGAGGGTGTTTGTGAATTGTGGCTGTAGTATCGAATGTATGACGTGTATTGCGGTGTAGTAGGTGATACTTGGTATTGTAACGAAACGTAACACAAAGGTCAGTAGATTGCAGCGAGTAGGTTGCAGCGAATAGATTGCAGCGAATAGATTTATTGCTGAGGAAAAGCTGTAGCGAGAAGCCATGGGGAGCGCAGCCCACCGTGCTCACTCCACCTTGCCGACCTGTCTCTCCGGGCAAGTTCTCATTAATACACCACATATTTCTCCAGAAGTCACGAGTTTCCAACAACAGTAATCAGGCTCCCCTGAGCATTTCGGAACACACTGGACACCTCACAGCCACCGATATATCCTCCGCTCCTGCGCTCTCTCGAGGTATGTGGCTTATACTTGTACTTGCTTTTTAGTGTGTGGTTCACCACGCGTACTTTTTTTTACCGTTGCCTCGTCTCTTATGTTTTTGGAGGAGAAACCACACGCGAGACCTACCCCAACTCACAACCAAACAAAACCCAAACCACCACCAGCACATTCACCCACCATCCACCGCAGCATGTGTTCACCTCGCCGCTCTTCCTCGTCGTCCAACGCCCACTCCAGGGCCGCTGCATCGTCCTCGCAGCGCCGGGGTCAGCAAGTGACGCCTGCCGTCCCCCGACGCCACTAGTCCGGCGGCGCGCGGGGGGACGACAAGGAGAATCGCCAGTCTGCTGGCCGTGGAGCGCCCAGCAAGAGCAAGGTGAAAAGTGGCCCGCGCTTTGCCCTCAATCCGTCCTCGGCTGGCTATAAGAAGCGAGCGGCATCTGCGTCTCCTCGTGCCACGTCCACAGAGGAGGTATGCATATGTATCATAATATTATAAGGAAGAAGAATTTTCACTTTTCGCATAGGAGTTCTGTTGTGTTTTGGTAGTCTACTTTCAAAAACAAGAAGAGGAGTGATGATTTTCTTTCAGAAGGGGTCATGGCTGGCGCGGTCCGCCGGCCTATCTGTTTGCATGCGTGCCCACGTATTGGTAGTATGCTGTTGCTCGTTGCAACACCCGCGTAGTCATTTCATTCGCCGCGCAGCGGTCAACCAACGCTTTCATTTTCCAATGCGTACTCGTGTCATGCGTGTGTGGGCTCACGCTGCTATTCTTTTCTTATTTTTTTCGTCTTTGCATAGACTATTGATGGGAATGTTTATTCGAAAGTAAAACACGTGTATGTGTGAGCGGACTTCATCATCACACATAAACTTACTGACATGTTGGGGGACACCCCCCGCTTGTGTATCTCTGTCGGAGCTCTCTTTTCCGCCCTCAACCACTACACGATATACCAATAAACAATGAGCCCCGCCCCCCTCCTACAAAAGAAGAGTGGCCAGGGAGAGGACGACGTCGTGACCATTGAAAGCACATGTTACACTCGGGAGTCCTTCAAATTATTGAGAGTGTTCTCTCGTTCATTGTTAGACCACCTCCCGGGTGTAAAAGACGGGATGCGAAGGCCACCATCCCAAGAGCATCTCCGTCGGTACTGTTCATCGTAACCACATGTACAAACATTATCTGAACGCAAGAGGTGATGGCGGAACACCAGTGCTGAAAAGCAATACTCTTTGTCCGAGTACGCCCCCTGCCCGTTGCGTTTGAGTGAATACCGTATTTGACACAAGGTAACACACCCCCTTGACCGATTTTGGAAGCTCGATTTCTCAACTGCAGAAACAGTCACAGCGCCGATAACGGCGGCGTTGAAACCGTCTGGTCGAGAGCTTTTCGAAAATGTATCATTTCGCTTTTGCATCCTCGTCGTCGTGGAGTAATTGAGCTTCGAAATCGGTCCAGGGGGTGTGTTATCTTGTATTCATGTACGGTATGTATGACATGCCCGCCCTCGCTGCCCGGAGCGCGTGTGGCGCACGGCAAAACGGCGGCGCAGAAGTACACACGTTGCTGTTGGAACATCGGTATTTGCCTGCCTGTGTTTTACTTTCCCCACATTTGTACGTTCATAACCTCTGAAAGACAGCGATTCTTACCGTACGAAATATCGCCGCGATGCACCACCAGTTCGTGCGTATGCCGCATCCGTTCCGCCCGCCACCCCTTTCCCCTCTTTCTCATCACCACAGAGCGACGACGAACCGGTTCCACCTATAGCGGACACGGAGGAGGAACAAAGCGGTGACGAAGACGACGACCCCGAGTACTCTGAAGAAGAGGAGGAAGACGAGAAAGACGACGAGTCTGAAGACCTACTCGCGCCCCAGGTCCCCTCTCCTATGCCCTCTCCCATGACCGCCATCGGGTTTTGCGACCCCGATGAGTGGAACCAGCATGTTGCCCCCCGCCGGCGGGGAAGGCGTGTTCGTCTCACCGCGCCGCCGGAGGGCGGCGCGGCCGGCGGCAGGGACAGCGCCCGCCGCGGCTCGTTCCCGAGTGTGACGCTAGACGGCGGCCGCCGCCCCTTTGGGAGCCTTCGTGGGACGCCCATGGCGGGTGGCAGCATCACTAGCTCCGTCACCATCGATAGCAGCATGAGCTCGGACGAGGTGTTCGAACACCTCCGTCAGATTGTTTCATCGACAGTGCTGTCCGGCCTCTCGGGCCACCTGCTCCGGTTCGTGGCCCCATCCTTATGCCCATCCTTGATGGTGAGTATGGTACACACTATTTGAGGGTCGTCGTAAGTTGTGAAGTACGTACTCGTGTATTTCATGTGTATATCATATCTATATTTCGCAAGGCATTGATTGCACAACAGACGTTTGTTTGTGTTCGGTTACAGAAACCTCACGTGCGTGTCATTCGCTCCTTTTTTTTTTCTCATCTTTTTTTCCAGGCTCCCCCGCCGTCTTTTGGTGCCTCGATCAAGGCACCTTTCAGCGAGGCTTTCGTGGGGCCCGAGAAGAAGCGCCATTCCTCTGGACAGCAACCGTCCACCACCAACAACAGCGTTATGGCGGCAATCAGCTGCATGTGGGTCGGACCCGTCACCTCCGAGTTCCCAGGTAAACAACGCGTGTGCTCGGTAAATAATATGTATGTTTTCTTTTTATTTCACCTGTTCATAAATGTTTTGGAACTCAGCGGCCCAACGAGTACCGCGCTTTGTCGTGTACTACTTCTTCTCGGCCCCCGGTATCCTCGTTACCCTCGATTCCTTGTGCCCAAAAGATGATCGGGCACCTTTTGAAGAGCCCCTGGTTAAGCGACCACGGATGCTCGGTGCCTCGTTTGCGTCTTTGATGTGCCTACACACGCCCATATATGCTTGTGCCAGAGTACATACGTCCTGCCGCCCCTTGCGGGTTTTACGCCGTTTCAAACTGTGTGTCGCCACCGTGTCTTGCGCCATGGTGCCTTCTGTCTCCACATTCCAGCGATCCTCACCAAGCACATCTCGCCGTACAGGAGCGAGCTCCACGCCGCCCTTGCTTGGGCCTGGCGGAGCACATCATCCTACCCGCTCTCAACGACGAGATCCGAGCCAAACTGGGAGCGCAGACTGCGTCCGACCTCATCCGCGGGGTTCGCGCTTCTCTGTACACCATGGATGCTGACGGGGGCGAGGTATACTAGGAGTTCCATTGTTTTGTGTGCTTCGGGAGCGGTGTGTAGATATGTCTACATTGAGTGCGTTATTGCGCGTATGTATGTGGTCCCTGGGAGAGAGCATGTATACCCCAAAGCTTTTACCAGTGTCTATAGCCGTGAAGGTCATGCCGAACGAGTGTTGAAGCTTGAGCATCGCCACGTACCTCCGTACCGTCTAACCAACTGCTGCCTTTCACGTGCCCTGTCCCCCCATTCATTATCTACAGAACGCCCGCCGCGTCGAGGCCTTCATGCACGCCACCTTCGCTCGAGCGATGAAGGCCCACCGCGCGAAGAACCGCCGTGGCCTGTCCATGACCGATATCTTCGGCGGGAACAGCCTCCGTCGCGACTTTGCCAACCAGGTACGTGGAAGCGCTTAGGTGTGTTTTCGCTCGGGGACTACAGTCCAAAGGTACGTAGTCCCACCACACAAGCTGTTCATGATTCAGGTGGACATGTGCGCTTATTCTCATGTCTCGACATGATGTTTTTTTCCGCGGGGTCAAAATGAGTTCGTCCGTTCCGCTGGAAGTGCCGTGTCCCAGCCGCGTAAACCTACTCTCTCGTGCATGCGTCCCTCCGCCCATCAGAAAGTAGAGAAAAAAAAGCTCGACCTCGCATTCCCGTGTACTCCATCCACACTTTTCAGGTCGCGACCCTGCTCGCCGTGCACGCCATCGCGGAGCTAGAGCATGCCCCTCTCACTGAAGTGGGCGCGCCGGAGACCATCGCCTGTCGCGCTGTGAGGCAGGTGAGGAGCTGGTCCAAGCTACAGACCGGCGGATTCGGAGCGAGGAACCAGAGGGCGTTCCAAGAAGTGTGAGTGCCGGGTGTGTGCGTGAGTTTATCTTTGTAGCAGGTATTCCTTACGTTGCACAAGATACATGTTTTTTGGCCCGGTCTCACCGCTCCCTTCGTCACCTTGAACACTTCAAGCCCTTGCACAGTTATTTGACTTCGTCCTCTCACGAGCCCTCTTGCAGCTATAACCTGGGCCCGAAAAATATCTGATTGCAGGCTGAGCCCAATCACCACTACCTTTTGAAATATTCCTCGTGGCGGTCATCATTGGGGTGCTGTTGTGGGAGGGGGGGCGGTCAAAGAAAAACACGCTGCATAGCCCCGGCATCGTGTCGTGGCGTTAGTGTTGCCGATTCTTGTGTTGGCATAGATGCATGTCAATTCTTTTCCCATACGCCATTTACTCATATATCCCAATCTTGTTTACGATAACATTAAATGGGATGTGGCGCCACCTATACGGGTTCATCACGAGCCCCCGCCGCCTTGCTCACGGGCTCACGGCGATGGACCCCGCCTCCATCACCAACGCCGACGCTCGGCGCTACCTCACCCCGTACTACACGGGTGAGAGTTTTTTTTTTCTCTCCCATTTTTGGACTCTGTCGTCTGCCCCTCTGGCCCCCATCCTCCACTTTTACTAGCTAGACGACCCAACCGGGGTCACATAGGAGTAATGACACCGGCGTTCACTATGCTTTCTTTTACGCGTCCCGCGAGGTGCGTTTTGCCGCCACGGCAGTCGCGTATAGCTAGAAAGCATACATGAAACAGGCGATGTAGGGAGTGACCATTCCCCGAGTAGATGCACCTGGAAGGGGGAGTTTTTCCTCCATGTTGCCACGCGTTGTCGCATCTGTCGGCGAAGTTTCGTTTCTGTCCGCGACGACTACCCTGGAACGTTCATCGTTGTGTTCGTTGATGTTGAACCAAAGTGGATACCCGGCGAGGAAACTCCCCAGCTTTTGAGTGTGGCTATACCAGTACACCACACGCATGCATCCCTCTTGCTCGCCCCCGTACCGCCTCGACACGCATCAGCTCTATATACTAAACGCCCACTTCAACCTCCGTTGTTGTTTGTACTTTTTCCTCTTCACAGAGGAGCCGGCCATCGCCAACCCCGAGCCCGCCTCGGACGGAGAGGAGACGGTCGACCCAAACGCTGGCCCTCTTCGCGTCGAGGAAACCCTCACTCCGGACGCCGCCGACTTCTAGAAGGCGCGCATCGCACCGTCTGTGCCCTCGAGTGTTTCGCCTATTGATCGCGAAAGGGAGTGTTCGGATGTGCCAGAGTTTTGCTTAGTACGAGGCTAGCACGGTTTTGGGACGGGGAGGAGCGCGTGGGGGTTATATTTATATCTTTGTGCGTTGCGTAGAATATGTCGTGCGCAGAGCCGGGGATATAGGAAAGAGATGGCAAGAAAAAAAGTCCGTGGACGGAAGATAGATCTATCTGTGTCTCCCGCCCCCGCCTGTTATTGACGCCGCCGTATGTTTCTCATGCGCCGGGCGCGCGTAGTTTGAAAATTGAGTCTGTCATCGTGAGTTTTTGCGGCGCGTGCGGGTACCCGTTGCGTCGTCTTTTTTTCCTCACACAAGCTCGTAATAAAGTCGGTTTCTGGTTCGGCGAGACACACCAGACAGAGAGAACGCGCAAGTGGTTGGTATAGAATACACAAGTGTTTTCCGGTCGCGACTTGTACGAATACGTGTCCTCTAGAGCGTTTGGTGTGGGTGCGGTGTAAGTCCGACGTCGAGAACTTGTGTAGATTGATTGGGTTTGTGTCTGATGCAAACATAATAATTACAATTACCTTCCACCAAGGTGGTACCCTCTCTGCACCAAACAGATGACCACTCGCAGGGTCCCTGCCGTACACGGTACACCCACCGACATAATTTTAAATGAAAATGTTATATACGACACCGGTGTCGTACTTCCTTATATACGACACCTACCATTTCTTGGCCCACAGGGCTCCAATCGGCGTACAACAAAATGCGCTGTGTAGCCACGGCCCGCAGCTATCAGCCCATACCATTTTGGGTCAAATCGGCCAAGTGGTTGCGGAGAAAGAGCCGAAAATAGGGGGCTCCGCAACTTACCGGGGGGGTGTCAGCGACGTTCCGGTCATAACTCCTTGCACAGACATCGCCTGATCGCACGTAAACTCGCGATGAGTAGGTACAGGCCAGAGCTATCGTTCAAGCCGCTGTGGGGCGAAATCCACCCAGTCAGTGCCATGGTACGCCTACACCCGGCTAGACGGTGTCCCCAAGGGCGGTGTCGTAGATAAGCTTATATACTCTTCAACCACTTGGCCGATTTGACCCAAAATGGTATGGGCTGATAGCTGCGGGCCGTGGCTACACAGCGCATTTTGTTGTACGCCGATTGGAGCCCTGTGGGCCAAGAAATGGTAGGTGTCGTATATAAGGAAGTACGACACCGGTGTCGTATATAACACTACCGAATTTTAAAGGTCGCCACCTTCACATGGGGCAGCCTCCTCGACCTTATTCATTACCTGACCTTGTACCAAGGTGTACCCTCACACACCATATAGAAAGCCTCTGGCCTATAGACTACAGGGTAGGCCGAAACAGACCCGACGGTCCGACAGGGCCCATGTCCTGTCATGTACTCCACGCCCTGGTCCCTACAGGGTCCGCATACGGTCTAGTCTATGGATCACAATATAGGGCCGTCACAGTACTCGTACCTGCAGGGTCTCAGAGCGGGCAGGGTCCATTTCCTATACAGTACAACAGCCCTGGCCCCTACAGGGTCCGCATACTGTCTATGGATCACAATATAGGGCCGTCATAGTACTCGTGCCTGCAGGGTCTCAGAGCGGGCACCCTGCGATCCGAGCCGAATGGGTACGTGTATGTTGTTTGGGTCGGAATTCATGGTGAATGTTTGGGAAGCACAAGGCGGAGTCCCGCACGTCTGATCGAAACGTGCGCCCGGCACAGCGATTCGAAATGCTTTCGACGCTCCATGTGAGATGCGGGGATTGGGATGGACATTAAATTTTTCGGGATTCTAAAGACCTCACTTTCATGTCCTTCCTTGGCCGAGTGCTGAAACGAACCTCTGTGTCATCCTTGACTCTTCTTCGGTGGATCGAGATGGATTCGTCGTGTTGTACTCCGAAGTAGCAAGAAAGGAAATGACACTGAACTCTGAGCGGCGAAGAAGCCCTGCCGCGCTTTTGTCGTCATGAATCACCGCTCAACTACTAACCACTCTGTGAGCGTGTGCGACCTACGGACTTCTGGCGTTGCATTTTGTGATCAACGTAGCCACACATCACACTTCTACAGAAGGGTTTCGCAATATCGACACACTGATCTGCGGAGCACTCGCCATCTTTTCAGTTAGTTGAGGTTCAGACCAGTGTGTCAAAGTTTGGAGTTGTTGGCTGTTGTAAGGGGCTTATCCGGCGTTTGGTCCACCTCAGGGGCGCACCAGGAGAGAACCGCTCCCTTCAGTTCGATCGTACGAGACTTTTTTATCTCGACACATCTTGACCGAGCTTTGTCCACCGATATCCAATTGTTCAACCTCCAAGGGTTGGAGGTTGCTTCACTTCTCAGCGAGCATCTCAAGGCTTCAGCCCCGCGCGCCACGGCTGCTAAATGATCATCCACAAGCTAACCCTACATACGCACGTGATCAAATCAGTTGAGGCAAAGATTCGTCATTTGCAGGCATATCCTACGGCAGTTTATCCCGTGCAAAACAAACGCGGATATTGTCGCGCAACCAACCTACTCTATTGATACCCTTTGGCCAACAACATATTGTACAGCAGTCGAACCCAGTGATCTATTGGCCCTGGAATACAGTAGTGTAGGCAGTCCGGGTTCTCGTCTCCCCCCAAATGGAAGTCGGGACGAAGCAAGGTCGGGGTGTAGGCGTCCAGTTCCTTCCATCCATCCGTAGCGTTGCTCAGAAAGGCCTCTTCGAGAATGGCATTGTATTTCGGGAAGCGGCCCCACTGGTACTGGTGAGGTCCGCTCGCGACCAAGTCGAGGGCGGTATCAACATCAACGGGCCCGTCAAACGTCCTGTGGGGGAGGTCGAGCGGCGACGGTGGGGTGAAACAAAACGCGACAAGATCGGTGATCTCTTCTGAGAACCTTCATGGTGCAGGTGCAGCAGCTTGCCTCCCCGGATACGTCTTGAACGCTGCGCATGGGTTTGTCGAGCGAAATGTATCTCCAGCACAGCCGGTACGATAGATAGATGGACACTCGTACTACCGTGATGCATGTAGCCTTCAGAGGTGTAGAACTGATTTTTCCAACGCAGTCCTACACCAGTGCGACCGAGGAGTCGTCCCGTACCCTTGGGTCATCTGTATCCTCACTCTCTCACTCGTCTAGCCTCGCGCACTGACCTTTCGGTGCATGTTACGCCGTGCCCTGGTGGGGTGTTTCTCACGATGAGAAGAGCATCATCTCCGTGGAGACGTTTCATGGACGCCGTCATCTTTTTGCTTGCGGTCTCCATCGCCTCTCGGTACTCGTCCAAGGATCTAGGGTGTGCCCCGCTGTTGATTATCAGCGTGTCGTACTCCTTAAGGGTGTCGTCGTCCGCGAACACTTCGCACTGCGCGTTCCGTTTAGGGTTTCTTGAGTCACAGAACCCGTCCCAAAACGCACTCCGCCTCGTGGTGGTGTCAAGGAAGTCGTTTCGATAAAACGCAATTTTGACCTCCCCGTTGCATGCCCCCCACTTGAGGGCGTGATTGAGGTGGTACTTGGAGTGGACCTGTTCTGGCGTCGCACGCAAGACCGAAACCAGCGTTCTCACCATCAGGTCGGTGATGCTGTCCCCTGAAACGAAGGCGGCGTGGCGTTGGAATGGAGGGAAACGCCCGTGAGGCTGACTCCAAAGTTGAGACGGAACACGTCAGATGATCATCGACAACCCAGGTCATGCTTCAAGCGTGCATTTCTGGACTAGCCGCATGCCCACTAGAACCGAGTTCCACGGCTCAGCGACGTTCCGGTGCAAGCCAAGCGAATAAAGGGCATGTCTACCAGCTTTGTTTCGAGGAGACGCCTTGACGGACACAAACCAACACGGCAGGTTCGTCCCAAACGAGCAACGCAGGGCTGGCAAGTGCAGGTTACGACTTTTGCCAAACGCTCAGGTTGCGCAACGACGGGAGGGGTTGCCTCGTGTGCACGTAGGCGTCTCACACTGGGCGGACGCCGGGTTGGAGCTCTACCATCCAGTCTTTAGGGGAGATTCGACAACTGTGAGCTTCAACCCACTCGAAGGCAATTCTCATTTGCTGGAACTCAAACTCACATCAGTTACAGAGGGTGCTTTCCACTCTGTTATTTCAAGCTTGACGTCGACATTACCAAGCTGCATTCCTCCAACGAACGAGACAGAGATGTTGAGGAAAGCACTGACGGGGTTAACGGTAACGTCAGTTGTACATGAAACCCGCTCACCCACGAGCAGGATGCCTTTCCGCCCCTCCATAGCGCGGCAGAACTTCTCCTCGTTAACGTCCTCAAGTGAGCACTCCGCCGCGTCCCAAGTGTAGTACGGCATAGGCTCCTCGCTGCCGTGGTGCTCCGCCCACTTCTGATAGCAGCTGCGTTTCCCCACCGCATTGCGAAACAGTTGGTGTCAGCACGAATATGGTCATTCATTCGTGAAGGATTTTCACTTGGAAATCATATCCACGGTCGATTGCTTCCTGATGCAAGCTTCACGGGAGCCAACCCACGCGTGTTCAACCTGAGGATGACTACCCTGCACTAGCGTTCATCCCCGTTGGCACTGCCATTTTGTGTGTTTTTCCGAAGCCATATGTGGCTGGTGGCGACGTCATCACCTACTTGAAACGCTGTTCTCTAGCCGATGGACAAGCAACGTCGACAGCAAAGCAGTGTGCACACACAGGAAAAGCACAAACGAAAAAAGACAGCGATGTTTGTGACCCCACGTACATTGTCTTGGGGTTGGGGTTCATCATGTCGTCCGGGTTGGTCGGGGACTCGTTCACCCCGTTTTCGCAACGGCGCCATGAGCCGTTGGAAGGGTTGGCTGCCGGGGTAGAGTAGCACTGTGGCAACACGTCGAACTCGATACTCGGATAGGATTCCTCGGCTCTACGAATCCGGCGACTCGATGCACCTGCTCATTGACACATTCAGGCAGCGGCAACAACGTCGCGGCTGTGGGTGTGGCGGGGGGTCTCTGGCGTTATCGTGTTGAAACACGCTTGTGCCATAGCAGCAAGCACCCCATGGCTCCAATTTAGATTGGGCAGCGTAGGTGTCACATAAACACCAAGCCACAAGTAACAACCGTAATCGTTGTCTTTGTCGACAACTGCAGAACAAGGATAGCGTCAAACACTAACTGGATTTCAACTGTCCATGAAGCAACCGCGTGGCTCTCCTGACTCTTGTTGATGTTGCAGATTTCGGCCATCCCATCATCACCAAGAGGTGAGACTACGGTCTTCCCTTCCTTACAGAAGCGTAATCTTGTAATTCAACCAAGGCCTAATTTCAGATAATGATGCCCTTACTGCCCCATCACCCTTGCTGTCATCGACTTCAGCATGCTGGCGACCACGCGGCCGACACTTCGGCCTGATTCGAAAGTGAAACAAATGTCAAGTGTATGACCGACCAAAACCATGCGCACCCTTTCAAGTGGAAGGCAGTCGGAGATACACACGGTAACTGCGGTGATGTGCGTGGTAACGTCAGCGCTTCAAATTGTCAAATAGAGTGGGCACGCGATTTATCCTCTCCGAGGTATGTTACCTCCTTCCCTATTGTAGAGATTTTCGTAAGAGGGGGGGGAGTGTATTCGACTGACCGTGAGTTCTGACGCGTGAATCTGACATCAGCCCGTTCCCACTGCATCACGCAAGGGTCTTGCACGCACCACGCATCCACATGACTCACCGTCATTACCGCTGACCGATGATAGTCCCACCAAGCTCAGGCAAAACATCCGCAAACGGCCGATCACGCGCATACTTCGATCTGTTGCACCCCTGGCGGACGAAATTCCGAGCTGCCAGACGCGCGATTCCTCCTGTAGACCAGGGCGAGAAGGTTTCTTGCTACAAGAGTGGTTGTACGACACCAACACGAACGGAACCTTCGCCTAGCATTCGTTTAACGGCAAAAGATCAACTTGATCTCCGAACAGGAAATGGGGTTGGGCAACACGCAGTATCTGTACATGCGTAGACTAGTAGGTGTTCCTGGATGGGAGAACGCACCCCTGTACTCTACAACTACTCGATGATACAACAACAAATAGCAGTGCCGTGAATGTTGTACTGCTACATGAACAAAAGCGAAAAAATGCAGTCTGGTTCAATCTACGCATACTTTGCCAACCGGTGAGCCCGCGAGTCCGACTGTGACACCAGATCACCGAAAAGGGTACTGCCGTGGAGTTTCTTTGATTGATCGATCGATTGAGTGATACCGGCGGGCCTTCACCCCTTCGCGGGACACACACATTTGAGGGGAGGTGTGCGTGGTGTGCTTCTTACGCTGTGTTTGGTGTTGTTGTGGTACCACTCAAAATTATAATTTTGCCATGATGCGGACGTCGTTCGAGACTGCGCCTGACGCCTTATGGACAGGCAGCTATGTTATCTCGGGAGGAGATCAACATGATGAGCCTGCCGTGACAACAGGTCGACTCTGGATCACCTCTGAGTTCTGGATTTACCGGGCTGAGAGACGAGGAGTCATGTCCGGAAGTATTTCTAGATATGCGTAATCGCCGCGCCGCTGCTGATTAAAACATGATTGGTAATCATACGCACCGAGTTGCCAGCCAGTTGATCACAACTCGACGGATATGAGTGAGAACGGTCGGCCAAGATGGGCAGTGGAGTTGGCACCGCGCTGCTGGACAACATGGAACAACCAAAGGTCCGAAAACAACTCAACATCGGGCCGGCAGCTCCAATCGGAGAGATGTATAGCAGTAGTCTATGGTGTAAGGTAAGGGATACTGAGAACACCGCACACTAACCTTCGCGCTGCTGGACAACATGGAACAACCAAAGGTCCGAAAACAACTCAACATCGGGCCGGCAGCTCCAATCGGAGAGATGTATAGCAGTAGTCTATGGTGTAAGGTAAGGGATACTGAGAACACCGCACACTAACCTTCGCGCTGCTGGACAACATGGAACAACCAAAGGTCCGAAAACAACTCAACATCGGGCCGGCAGCTCCAATCGGAGAGATGTATAGCAGTAGTCTATGGTGTAAGGTAGGGGATACTGAGAACACCGCACACTAACCTTCGCGGCCGGCAAGTACTGTAGTGGTACGAGAAATCCGGCAGGAGAGAGAAGGCAGGCAGCCCGTACGTCAATTCACTTGTGGTCCTACTGCCGGGTGTTCGCGCAACCGTTGTCAACCGTCAACACCACACGACCACCGCCGCATCACAAACCACCAAACCACCGAACTCAAGTCTTGCCGCGGAAAACACAACGTCTGCACAGGTCCGTCCCCATCACAAGGCAAGAGGATATTATTCTTTTTCGTTGATGAGAACAGCGGCAAACCGCTGTACGTTCGACGTGTGTAGCATTCAACGGCACGTAAAGTAGTAAACTCTCTGACCCGATACTCCCCAAATCCCAGGCTGTACCGGACGATCAAGTTGAAAGGCTGGCAGTTCATGCGGGGTTGACGGTGGTTGATCTTGACCCTCCTAGTGTACTGGAAGCCTTTTTGGGGACGATTTGGGGACACTTTGGAACACTCAAAGGCCTATTTGTTTCACACTGCAGTCGAGTCATCCTAGTCTCCACTGTATGCAACGCACGTGAGAACCATTGGCCTATCATCCGTGGCTGAGGTGGTATGCGTGATATGCTTTCTTTGTGATGCCTCTCCCAGGCCTCTGACTTGCTCTACACATCTCCCAACCCGCGCGCCCCCAGTTCGCAACACTTTACGACGAAGACTCGGAATTTGGAATATTCAAATATGAAACAAAATCGATGAATCGATGCAGTTTGTTTAAATCCACGGGGGAGCCTCGAAAGTAGTACGCAGAGATACGATGTCGATAAAACACCTGGAAAGTAAGAGGTGATCTTAGTTCTGCTGTTAATCGCCAGCGTCGTGCATACAAGCGGTTGCGTGATCAGCCCAACGAAGCTGTCCGTTATGCGCGTCGAGCGTCGGAACTCCGCCGCTCCGTCTCCACGACTTCAAGTACTCTTCCCGATGCGGACCGGTCTTATACTACTCTCCAGCCCCTTCTCTCTTCTTCGCAACGTTTTCGCCCAGTTCTCGGCCACCACGCCGTCCGTTGGCCGTGTGTGAGGGTTAGATTAGGTTTTGCTTGAGGGTTTGGGTTGATAGAGCACAAATAGACCTCGCCACTGGGTCCGGAACCCACGCTAGGCCGTGCATCGGGTAGGGAGACTTGCACGTTTTGCACGTGTGTATATGGGTTCGGAGTCTGCCCCAACTATGAACAAGAGATTCGGAAGAGACTAATTTGCGGAAAATCTTGTGGCGACCGATAGGAGATTTTTTTTCTGTACTAATATGATGGTACATGGGTCCAACGTGGCGCTCGCAGTTCAACGTGACAACCACCACACACCCACACGCCACACGAACGTATAGCCGAGCACAGCAACCCACACACGCCAACCAAGACACAACCGGTGCAAAGGTGCGTGCCTACTGATTCCTTTAACAGAGAGAGATGTGCCTAGAATCCATCGATGGTCAACCGTATAGGTGTCGCTTCACGCCCCCTCGCCGTGATGAATCTCTTCCGTCTCTGCGTCGTTCCCTCCAATGCGTCCGTTCGGACCTGCTGAAGGCTGGCGTCCCAGCCGAGTTTCTCCTCGGAACCACCCCCATTCCGGCCACGATCTACGAGAGACTCCAGGCAAGCCGCCACGCAGAGAACGTGAGTGGACAGATACACCGTAGACAAGCGGAGCGCGCAATGGCACGCAGGTGCATGCACGTGCGTTGTGGCGCTGCTGCTGTGAGCACCGTATTTCAGCCGAAATCCTTCTCGCTTGCAACTGCTGTGGAGCTGACTTGTACTGACCCATGTATTGTGTCGGGGGTTGGTGTGGTGATGCCAGTGCGGTCGCTGCTGAGGAAGCAGAGCCCGTCATCATCGCATAACTGGGTCAAAGATTAGAGCAGCTTGGGGTGCGGGGTTGCTGCTCATGGTAGGATCTTCGGTCAACCATGGCGCCGGTTTTAGCGAAGCTGCCGCAGCAAGCTGTCGACATTTCGTGAATCGCGGTCTGTCGCAAGGAGTCTGGACTGGTGTAGAATCTCTGTGCTGCTTCGCTACGACAGCATGCAGTTTCGATCTCCGTATACCATGAACAGACTGCAACCACAAGAGAGAGAACATGTCGAACCGTACTGCTGTAGGTCTCTCGTCATGTCCGAATGTTTCCCCATATTTGTAGCAGAGGGGCTTGGAGGGACAAACAATTCGTGTGTTGAGTAGCTTTCTGCGTCAGTGTCTTGGCGCGCGGGGTCCCTTGGTTGGGAAACAAAAGAGCCAGCGGCGCGGTAGCCCTCAACGGTACAGCAGTGTAGGAACTATGATGGGCGTGGCAGGCTTCTACTTTGGGGTGGAGCGTGATAGCTCGAGTATGATATCTCTGGATGTGGCGTGGAAGCCTAGTGACGTGATAGTCGTGGTGTAAAGGTATAAATAAGGACGTGGATGTCCGGAAGGCGTGGTGGCTGGGTGGCGTGATAGCCAGAACTGGCGTGGAAGCCGTGGCGTGATAGCCGTGGTAGCGTGATAGCCGTGGTAGCGTAATAGCCGGGGAAAAAGAACTTGATTGCACACGGGAAGGAGGAAAAAGAGTAAACAGAAGAACAAGTGAGAAGCCACAACACACAATCACCATATCCGTAGACACACACATACCCCCACCCTCTATCCTGTAATATGCGGCAAAGTTGGTACCACCAAATCTAATCCAAAGCAACTGCTGAACCCCCGAACTCCCCGCATGTGNTGGAAGCCGTGGCGTGATAGCCGTGGTAGCGTGATAGCCGTGGTAGCGTAATAGCCGGGGAAAAAGAACTTGATTGCACACGGGAAGGAGGAAAAAGAGTAAACAGAAGAACAAGTGAGAAGCCACAACACACAATCACCATATCCGTAGACACACACATACCCCCACCCTCTATCCTGTAATATGCGGCAAAGTTGGTACCACCAAATCTAATCCAAAGCAACTGCTGAACCCCCGAACTCCCCGCATGTGTCGGAAATTTCTTGCTTACACTAATCTGTCGATGCTGTGAGTACGTCTAACAGCCCCCCTACTCGCTGCATTGACAAGACCACACCCGGAGTTTCATGTTTTTTCCTTATTATCCTCCCATACACAACACATACCTGACCGAAACAAAATTAAGTGCAAGACATTCCCTTCATCTCAAAATTGCATTCTTGTCACAACACTAGGACCCTTAAACTAGAAACATTCGTTAGAATTCCTATCGGTTTAGATCATTGCCAACCATTAAACCAGAAATACTTGCGACAGTTTCCACTGGTCAATCTCGAACTCGATTTCTCAAAAAATCAAAGGAATCAACACAAAAACCAAAAATCGAAAAAAAAAAAAAGACACAAGACTCAAACACGAAAAGGATCTCCCAGATTGTTCAAATCAAGTTCATCACGTAGTCCCGGTGGGAAACAAACTCTCTCTCAGGTAGCGCCTCCGTATGGAAGTTGGCATGCTGATACTTCGACGCTTTGTGGATGATCTCTCCCTCCTTCTCATCTACGAGCTGACTGAGGAAGTGATGCCGCACGTCGATGTGCTTCGACTTGTTGCTGCTGGTAGCGCCCTCCGCTGTCGGGGAATTGGTGGAAACCGTATCCCCCGCCGGCGGCGCTGCTGTAGGGACCTCCGCCATGGTCCACTCCGTGAGCCGCGAGCCCGTATCCGTAGGCTGCCGCAGGAGGTGGTGGGGTCCAACTGGGCGTAGATCCGTGCGCCGACGTGGCCTCCCATCCCGAGGTGATGTCGCCGCCTGATTGTTCTCCGCCTCCGATGGCGAAATGAGCCGGAAAATAGGGCCGCGGTACGTCGGTAATCTGCGCGGGAGGAACGTTGGGCGGCGGATAATTATCACCACGACCACCCATCGGACGACCTCGGCTCTCCGGGGGGCAAGGACCGTATCCACGATACCCACGCCCCCCAGAGTTGCGCCCCTGCAGGTGTCCTCCAGCTCCGGATCCTGCACCACGCGTTCGTCCCGGCAGTGCTGTAGAGTGGCCCCGACTCCAGCCCGCACCTTGTTCGTTTTGGTACGGCTGCTGTCGAGATAGGCCACCAACCATCCGCCCCGAGTCTTGAGCTCCGCCTCGAGGGAAGACCTACCCCTGGGCCTCCCGCCTCCCGCTCATGTACGCGCAGAACTCGTTGTAGTGGGCGAGGAATTCGTTGCGTAACTTATGACATTAGGATGTGTCGTGGGTGCTGTTGGGGCCGTGGAGCTGGCAGAAGTTCGATGGTTGCTGCTGATATGGCTGCACCGACCCCTGTGGTTGCTGGAGTCGATGTCCGCCTTGCTCCGATCCTGCAGCGGCTGGTTTCCCCGCCCCGCCGCCCCGGCCCACGCCGGCAGCGACGAGGGCGTGCCTTGTCTCTTCCTTCCCCTCTCCAGCTCTCCGCTCGTACCTCAGCTCGTGCTCTTCCAACCTCAGCATCTCCTGCATTGTAGCCCTCGACAACATCGAACCAAACAGAAGACGGTATGTAGTTTTCTCAAACCTTAGGAGAAATCCCCGGATTATGTGCCTGCACATCGACTTTTTATACCTGTTATCACCATACGACCGAATTCTCATCCACAGCGCAGCTGCCCTACCGTAAGAGTCCATAGGACTCTCTCCTTGCCTCTGACCTACTACGTTCCATGCGTCGTCTAGGTTTTGTCGCTCCTGACTCTTGTCCTGGCTGTATTGCTCGAGGAACAAACGGTACCCTGCTTGAGGGGACTCTGATGCCAAGATTTGGGCTTGTCCGGGTTGCGGTGATCTTGGCAAGCATGAACGTCCAAATCTTCCTGGATTGCTTCACTCTCTCGTCTCCGAACGTGCTGCTCAACTAATTCAAATTCACACCAGCTGCACCAACAGGAACCTCTGAACCCCTCATCACACCAGCAAGTCCCTCACTCTCCAGCCACGCTTAAAATGCACTCGTGAACACTCGCAATGCAACTTCGATCGATGTATTCTTCAGATAGTCGTCACTCCATGCCGGTGCATCTACCTTTTCTCTCTGCCTCAGCTCTAAAATCTGGTTGCTAGACGTGCCTGAGTGGGCACGGTACCCCTGGTCCTGAGTTGATGTCGCGATGGCCTGCTTGAAGAGGTCAACCAGCTCACGCATTGTGTTTCGCTGATCTTCCCCTCCTGCCGCTCGCGCACCACCTCGGTCTCGTGCATCGTTGACGAAGTAAGAATCGCTCCCTCCTTCGTCTGCGATGCCTTCCCCGGGGGTAGGGACAGCCTGACCTGATGCCCCCGGAGGTTGTCGTCCGTCTCCGTCCGGCATGTGGCGCGCTTAGACACAGCGGCAACACTCTTGATCGTTTCGCTAGCGTGTTGAGTAGCTTTGTGCGGTGCCTTGGCGCGCGGGGTCCCTTGGGAAATAAAAGCCAGCGGCGTGGTAGCCTTCAACGGTACAGAAGTGTAGGAAGTATGATGGGCGTGACAGGCTTCTTTGGTATGGAGCGTGATAGCTCGAGTATGGTATCTCTGGATGTGGCGTGGAAGCCTAGTGACGTGATAGTCGTGGTGTAAAGGTATAAATAAGGACGTGGATGTCCGGAAGGCGTGGTAGCCGGGTGGCGTGATAGCCAGAACTGGCGTGGAAGCCGTGGCGTGATAGCCGTGGTAGCGTGATAGCCGGGGAAAAGAACTTGATTGCACACGGGAAGGAGGAAAAATAGTAAAAAGAAAACAAGTGAGAAGCCACAACACACAATCACCATATCCGTAGACACACACATGCCCCCACCCTCAATCTGTAATATGCGGCAAAGTTGGTACCACCAAATCTAATCCAAAGCAACTGCTGAACCCCCGAACTCCCCGCTTCATCTGCTCGGAAATTTCTTGCTTACACTAATCTGTCGATGCTGTGAGTACGTCTAACATCGTGACCCTCGGGCTAATTCTACCACGCTGAATCTAATCTGTTCATGGGGCACACGAACTGCGCCTCCCAGCTACTGCGTCGTGAATGTTCTCTAGAGAAGGACGAACAAACCCGTGATACATCCTGGAGCCTCGATCCACATTGCTTCCCAAGTGTTTCTGTGTTGTTGGCTTTGTGCACCAACATTGTACAATACCGTCGGAACCAGGAGACTAAGGGAATAGAGGAGGCAACAGGTCGTGGATACTGTCTGTGGTGCATTCTCGGATATTTGCTTGTCGGACACCACATGTGAGAGGGTTCAACTCCAAATCTCATTCTGATGCCTCGACAACATGATGTGGGCCCACACGGCTTGAACACTACTGCTGTACAACAGTGCAATCGTAGTGCATCTTAATCTCTCGAGCTTTCGGGCACGTCTTCAGCCCACTTACCTCCACGATGCACGAGGCTTCGCGGAATCCCCGACTTTCACCGTAAAGGTCTGTCAGAAACACTCCACATCCTTGCCGGATCTTTACTCTCATGCGTGCATTCCTACATGCATGTACCCTTCTCGCGATAAAAATGTATCAGGCAGGAACCGCAAGAGAGGGTCTAACCCCCCCGGCCTATGTGACCTTGGTTGGGTCGTCTAGCTACAAGTGGAGGATAGGGGCCAGAGGGGCAGACGACAGAGTCCAATTATGGGAGAAAAAAAAAACTACCCATGTATAGTTGGGTTCGTTTTTTGACCCACGTTGGTCCGATATGTACCTATTGAAATATACAATTAGTTCAGTGGGTACAGCCGCGACAAAATCGGGCACTTCCACGCCACACCCAGAGATATCATACTCGAGCTATCACGCTCCATCCCAAAGTAGAAGGCTATCACGCCCATCATAGTTCCTACACTGTACCGTTGGGGGCTACCGCGCCACTTGTGGCGGCCTTGCCCACCGCGGCGGTGTGTGGTTCAAGCACGTGTGAGGAAAATTGTAAAAACTGGTTTTCATCCGGTGGGTATAATCCGTGTGGTATTCCATATTGGAGTTCGTCCGGCGTAAACTTCTTGCCGGGGCACTATCTACAAGCTTCAAGTTCTTCATCTATTATTTATATGCGCTAACGCAAGCTATCGAGCACATTCTTCGTTACACCCGCCCCCCCACCTTCCTACCCCGGTGTTTGCCATCGGGGTTGGGTTTTCGTCGCTTGGCAACGACGTTGAAAAACAAGCCAGTTCACTTCGTGAACTCGGCTACCAGGTTACCGTTTGTGTTCTTTACCTCTGTNCCATCGGGATTGGGTTTTCGTCGCTTGGCAACGACGTTGAAAAACAAGCCAGTTCACTTCGTGAACTCGGCTACCAGGTTACCGTTTGTGTTCTTTACCTCTGTTTTTTTTTGGCGGTAACCATGAATGGTGGTCGTGTAGATCATGTTGTGCGGGG
>CACKRE030001166.1:2656-26069 GCA_902602495.3 Ectocarpus sp. CCAP 1310/34 | reverse complement strand
CCATCTCAACGTGCTCGTGGACAAGAGTGTCTACGGCAGAATCTACATCTACTACATCTAGGAGGCAAGCCACCGTCGGGCGGGCATTCCTTTAAAAAATACTGTAAGAACAAGAACGCCCCTTGGAGAAGAATGGGCGACGAAATAAGAACTTGGCAAATAAGAACTGGTGCTCGTGTTGGGGCAGCCAATAAGAACTGAGCCTCGCCCAATATAGGAGGTTCTTAAGTGCGGGCCGGCACTGTACCATTATTGTATATACGCCTGGTCGCGCGCTTTTGCCGGGGCCTCCGCAGATACTTACGGAGTGGGGGTATCATGTCGTGTCACGACCCCCCCCGGTCGTGTAGCTTTTTCACGAGCTTGTGTTGTTCAGTGTTTGCCGTTCCACTGACCACGTTCACATCACAGCACCAGTGCAGCACCTCCTCCAGTAGCCCTTTACTTCTACGCACTCTCTCTGTCTCCTTGGATCTGAAACAAGGAATAGCGACGATGGTGAGGGTTTGCTTCTTCTTGCAGGATATGTGTTGTCTAAAACGAGCTGTGCAACACTACGGATCATTCCAACTGCGGACTCTCTGTTGGAGGTCGGAGGATATGCATACATCGTACTCGGAGTGTGTGGCTCTCTGCCGCATATCTAGAGAGCTACCATACCACGGTGTTGTGGTTGCTGCTGTAGCGGTTTATATTATCTATGCGAAAGAGGTAGGCATGGGTTCGTCACTCTCGTGTCGTAGCCATTGTGCAACATGGGCCGAAGCTTGAGATGGTGTCTAGTCTGGTGACTGGTGACCCTTGTCGAGGAAAAAATGACAGTCCCGTGGGGGCGTATGAAGACGTGCATGACAGAGTTTGACGTTGTGTGGTGTTATGGTGAAGTAATGCCCAGGCTAGATGCATGCATCAAGTGTTCCCATCGAAGTGCTGCTCTCGCGTGGTTGCATTTTGAACGAGTGGGCTGTTTCGAATCCAGGCAAACTAGTTGCATACCAAGCCATGTACGGAACGTATCACGAGTAAAAATGGCGGTTCGGAGTGCGCAGTGTTTCGATCTCCCTGACAACGTTAATGTCACACTTCGAGGTCACGAATGTTTGTGGTTTGTAAAATGGTGTGTCACACAGGAGCGAAAGGACGATGCGACCAACGAAACACAAGCGGGGGATGGAAAGGGAGGTGCCGGAGTGCCGGCGGAGGCCCAAAACTTGACCATGTTTGTACAAAGCGTCATGGAGCAAATGGTGAGAGAGTACTTGTGTCCTACAGTACTGCTGTACATTACAACCGTGGTATGACTACATACCTTAGTAAGCCAAGCGCGCAATCCACTAGTTTCAGGGTTCTGTGACTCCATATCGATTCGAATCATTTCTGGGTTATTGGATCTTCCGCCGAAAAGAATTGGGGGTCCCCCCGCGGGTCGAATGTGGGTTGGACTACATTCCTACTAAGTATACCTCAGGAGGAGACAGAAAAATCCCGAAAACTAAAATACAGGCAGAGAATGGACGAAGCAATTACACGGACGGCTGCAACAGCTCGGCATGGTACATGTAGATGCTGCGGTTAGCTGTCAGGTTGCGTTTTTGTCGGTTACTTTCGACATTGGTCCCCGCTCGCAACCGACTGACTGACTGGACCACCGAAGAGTTACGGTAACAGCTGCTAGTGACACAGCAGTATTTTTGGAGTACAGTTGGTGTGCGTTGCTGCTGGTGGTAGATCCTTTGTGGTGGTTGCTACTGTAGCTGTGCGTTTGCCCATTATGATCGTTTTTTGTTCTTTGTTCTGTAAGTATGTCGTCTCTCCCCCGCCCACACCCCCTACCCGCAGCCCTACCAACCGCATCAAACGACAACGAACCGAATGAAATGCAACAATGTCATGAACGATAATTTGCAGCAAAATCGGTTCAGTCAAATGTCGGACACCATCATCGGGAGGGTCGACGAGATGAGCACCCGCATCGACGATCTGGAAAAGTCCATTCAGGACCTCATGCTGCAGGTAATTGCGTCCGGTGATTTTAATAACGATGATCTGCACACCTAACACTTCACGAGGTCGGAACAGGTTCGGGACCTCTCGAAGGCTGTTGCTGTTAGGGCACGATCGAGCAAACATGAGTACGGAATGGGCCGGCAATTATGAAGCGTCGTACCAGTGTAGTTCGGTTTGGTCGAGCCTCAGTTTCTGGTTTTACCGTCACTGTCGAGCACCGAACGTTACAACACATACATACAGCAGAGGGTAGCGCAGGGTCTACGCTTGAGCTGTGTTTCTTGAACCGGACGAGTATGTATGTTCCTTTTGTCCTTGAAAAATGGAGCCCTTAGTTCTTACTGGGGAATTTGTTAGTTTCGGGCCCGTTGTGTACAATTGGTTGTTTTTCTGTCCACAGGAGAGTCGAGGCTCGATTTCCTGTATACGTTTGTGTTTTGCGTCAGTTGTATAGGGACGGGAAATGGGAAGGAAGCCTTTCGTGTGACGACCGCTGTCAAGGATCGAACGTGCGATGAAAAAAAAAGCACCGTGCCAACCTGTCCCTTTGCGTTTGTGGCGCACAGGCCGAGATCGAACCTGCAGATGACTCTTCTGCCGAGGCGGGGGACGGGAGTGGAGATGCAGAACCACCAGCACAACCTGAAGCTGGAACCGCGTAGACATAAGTGACTACATACCCATGTCGAAAGGCATTCTCTGCTGCTCTTCTTCTCTTTGTTCAATCTGTTGGATGACACCGTCCGGACAGACAAGCAGGGAGAGGACAGCAGCTAACATACTTGCTAGGCAGTTGTGGTGGCCGGTGGTTGATGTAGACTAGTGCTCGTTGTTTTCGCCCTACAAACAAGAACCTTTGCAGAGCGGGATGGCGATAGCACCATCAGAGCCCCAGGATGCCGAAAAAAACGGAGAGACGTGGCGGCGGGGAGAGTTGAGACTGCTGCTGCATTGCTTTGGGTTGATAGGGAGAGGACCAATCGTGTTGTACAATGTAGATACGTTGCGCTGTGCCAGGTTCGTGTTGGCGTTATTTGGTGTGCTGTGTGCTGTTGGATGGGCGAGCGGCACCCGATGGTGTTAGGGTTAATCCAAGCTCTTTGACCGGAGCATGTTTTCGACGTTGTTCTCCGAAGGGTGCGCGTCGAAGTTAGAATGCCGCTGACTGCTGCAAGCAGCTTTTGGCGTGCTCGCGGCCCATGTGTAAGAGACCTTCCATCATTCTGCGGAGACTCTTAACGTTCCGTTTTGCGCGTGGAAAAAAAAGCCTTCTACCAGATCAACGACCTACAGCATAAGTAACAACGTATGATGGCCTCCATCACGTAATGCTTCGTCTCGGGTTCTTAAAGGTCGGGGGGCTCATTCGATTAAAACTTCGCATTTATTCACTGTTTTCTACTTGAACAACAAGGAAGGGGCCGCTTCACTCCTCTCGGAAGGACCCACCCATAGCAACGCTCCTCACATCGCAGTATAATGTTGAACGCCCGGACAAGCACCACATCCACTCTCGCGACCTACACCACGCACAATGACGTACTGTACTGTACGGAACCAACGGCGAGTTCGAAAGCAAAAAATAAACCGTGTGCCCGAACACGAACATCTACATGCTTAGAAACACACATAATATGTCTCGACACAAAATTACGCGCAGTCCCTCTATAGAACCCTTTCTCGCATGAGGCCTATCCGCTAAAAATCCACGTGTGAAAAGCACACACAAATACAAACGACTACGGATGCTCATGAAAGCCTGAAATAGTCTCTCCTGGCAGAAAGCATTTCGACTCTTTTCAAAACATGAGAAGCACACGATGAACAATTCCGCGTCAGCAAAAGTCCCTCCTCTACCCGATGCCACCGCGGGGAACGAGCAAGCAGACGGGACACAGCGCAACAACAATCCCGACAGAAATAAGTGTAGCAAACGAAAAAAAAATCTCAACACTACACTGGTGGTGCTGTGTGAGGATCGCAGAGCAAGGACAACACACACAAACGACACGATAAAAGAAAAAAGACGAAAAGACTACAACTAATAGAGGGGTTGTGTACCGTTCGACAACAAAGCGAAACAACATCACGGCCCACACTTTCCGACCTCTCAGCTACTTTCTACCAGGTGCCGCCAGGACAAGGGCTTCAAACTGCACTTCTGTCTCGCGCAGGTCTCCCGACCATAACCTGTTTGTCTTTTACCGTAATCTTTCCCTGCCGTGCCGTTGCTACGCTGGAAAGTCGCCTTTGTTGAGCTTTCTGGAAGTGCTCTTGAACAGGTTGAACTTCCGTGTAGGGGCACGCTCCACTGACCGGGCCTGGGCGGCAGCGGTGGCGGCTGCCTCAAGCAGGCTGGAAGACACACAGGGGAGGAAGGCGCGCAGGACAGTGCATCCCTTGAGTACAGACGTGATACTTTCCAAAGCCCCCTGTTCAGAAGGACTAGGGGGGGTCAGGAGATCGCGTAGGTGTGCGGTACAAGACAGCCGAGATGCAAGGTGAAGACAGGTCATCGTCCACTCGCCTCCCACCCCACCCATTCCCTCCCTCTTCGCCGCCTGTTCGAGTGCTTCGCCGCATGCAATACAAATACGGGGGACGTCGCGGGGTCCGTAAATACAGCAGTGCGTCCATCCCATTCGTGCCGTCGTGGTGAAATCTCCACTAAAATCCAAGTAGGCGCACGTGGCATATATAAATAATTCTTGGACTAGACCCAGGACAGCGGCTGAAAGTCCAGGCAACACATTCCTCCTTCTCACCTTCGCAAGGTGGTGGTGATTTCCACAATAGACATCCGCTTGTGCATGTCTTGGTGCCAGCCAGATTGGAGGAGTTTCACGAACGGAGCCGGCCAGTTCTCGCTCACGCGTGGTCGAACGCCCTTTTCCACCTGCCACCAATAATCCGAAAAACCTTAATTGTTGACAATTGTGCTCTTGACCACGTTTCAGAGTCCAGAAACAAACACACGAAAGCCCGGTTGTGTTTGCTTCACGTGGATCATCACTCATCACAGCAAACAAACATCAATACGGCATGAAACCTAGACACCAAACACCATACCACATTCCATCGTTTAGGTGGCCTCTCTCTCGTCCATTACATGTCACCTCAAGCATATCGAGCACTGCACACTTGACATATGTGCAGCGGCCCAGCTGCAACGTAACCTCATCAAACCGCAGCTTAACGTTGCGAAATTCGTTTGTTTCTTCCGACTCCAGTGAACGCCACGACCTCCGACGGACAAGATTAGTCCATGAAGGACGATACGACCATGAACTCACGACTTGCTGAAGAAACTGTTCTCGGCCCATCATCTCGAACGGTTTGGTCATTGTGGCCATCTCCCAAAGAATCATGGCGAACCCTGTGCGTCAAGAGACCGAAACCGCCATTTTCGGATTAGGCAACACTGCCGCACAATTCTTGGGTATGATGACGAGACGCGACGCCCATGCGACTTCGTGTATACTCATGCCATTTTGTGTCCGGCTCGGCCTACAATAAATGCCATTGTTAACACAACTCCCGCCTTGCTGCGAATGATTGCTGTGGGCCTTCGGAACGGGGAAAACACTTCGCAAGCGCGCCACCTCGGTTCGACGATTGCTGCTTACTATCATGATAATACTAGCCACTCTCGCAACATCTTCCAGGTAAAGGAAAGTCCTGTGACCTCGTCCGTTCCAGCAAGCAACGACGGCAGGGGCCCAATCAAGCCAACACGCCAGCAGCGACGACAACGATGACGACGACGACAGAGCGGAGTGCGCATAATGTGCGCACTTTTGACATTTCGTTATCTCCTTTTCTCACCGTACACGTCTGCTGAGCCGTTGTAAGGCTTCCCCAACGCCACCTCGGGGGCCATGTACCTGCCACGCGACGCGACGCCACGCCACACACGAACAAGGGGTACGTCCGAAGATGAAGAAGCCATATCAGCAGATGAACATGATTGGTATTTTCGGCCAGGTCGGATAACGGGGGAGTACGGGCAATGGATCGTTGCGTTGACTCGAGCCCTCTCACTGACAAGACTCCTGCGCGGGGGAAGCAGACACAGAGAGCGAGACCCCGCCGTGCGCATGTTCCACGCAACCAGCCAGCACGCAGGGTTGGCTGACTCGACTCACCGCAAGCTTCCGGTCTCTCCCGTCATTTGGTACGTCGCCTTGTCGTCGGCAGCCTTGGACACCACCCTACCCAGGCCCAGGTCGATGAGTTTGAGGTTGCCCTGCGAGTCGAAGCCGATGTTGTCCGGCTTCAGGTCGCGGTGCACCACCAGCTTCCCCGGCATGGCCTCGTTGTGCATGTACTGGAGGGCCTCGGCCAACTGCAGGCCTTGCCGCAGCAACTCCTCGTACCTGACGTGCACCGGCACCCGCAAGGGGAATTCAACACCACTATTCTTGGGAGCCGGGAAATGACGCCGCATGCTCTGAAA
This sequence comes from Ectocarpus sp. CCAP 1310/34, assembly GCA_902602495.3. Classification (NCBI taxonomy): domain Eukaryota; class Phaeophyceae; order Ectocarpales; family Ectocarpaceae; genus Ectocarpus; species Ectocarpus sp. CCAP 1310/34. The sequence continues at coordinate 19,606 of CACKRE030001166.1, read as the reverse complement.
GTTAGGAAACACTCCGACGGTTGCGTCAACTTCGTCCCGTCCGACCGCTCGGGTGGAAAATGGCATGCCGCTATGCAAAGACATCGCGCCGAACGACTGCAAGCAGGTACAGACAGATCGGGGACCAACACTTTTCATAGTCCTTTTCTCTCCCCGATTTCAACAGGACCTCCAACACACCAACGAACACAACACGCCCCAAGCTTCCTCAACCAAGGCGGTGAATGCACACCAGTATACTCGGTGTGCGTCCCACAACTATCTCGACCAGAGACACTCACGTGAACTGTCTTATGTGTCGGAACCGGCGCCTTCTGTCCCGGACCTTGACCGCGTTGCCGCAGCGCTGTGCCAGAGTCCCGCCGTCCAATCGCTCGATGAGCAGGAACGGCTCTGGCCGGGTACCGGCTCCTAGCAGCCGGACGATGTTAGGGTGGCGCAGGCGCATCAGCAGACCCATCTCGAGCTCCAGCTCCTGCGTTTTCATTTCATTCGCACCAAGGGATCGCCGCGTGTCCATCGGGCGCATTTGTTACCACACGCCTCTGTGATAACAGGCAATGTTTAGCAGAGACGCGTGCAGCGACAATCGGCACATCCATTGAAGACCCACGCACCTTCCTTCCAACCCGTTTCATCCAAACTTCCATTCGATGAAACTCACACGACACGGGCGCAAACAGACAACGGATAAGAGGTGGAGGTCGACAGAAGAGTAGGTGAAGGGACGAATATGACGACGTACCAGTGTCGGAAACGCGGTTTGGAACCAGGTGGATGCAACCCCCTTATGAACCCCACGTCACACAGCGCCGAGCACTCAACATTTGTACTCACACGCGATCGTACCCGCGATGGAGCTACATCACAAAGCACGCACGACTAGACCCGGCTACCACAAACGCAGCACATTCACAGGATAGACGAGGTCACGCGCACCTGGCGTACAGTGTCCCTGTCTTGGACATCTTTCCGCATGACCTTCACCACCACAGGCGTCGTCCCGTAGAAAGCCGTGTATATGGTGCACCGGCTACCGTTTACCATGAATTCCACCGTCGTGAGCTGCTCCCATCGCACCTGGAATGGTCGAGGACGTGTGGTTGGCACGATTGGTTGCTTGGAATCCGCGATATGGCAGCATGGCGGTGTAAACAGGCAACATACCCAGGCACTATGTAGGAGAGGGCTGAAAAGAGCTACAACAGGCATGGAGAGTAACAACGACCGCCCTTCAAGTCTTCGATCCAGATATGGCACCAACACATGAGTAGTCCCACGATGAATACAAGAATAGATCATAGACAAGGTCGACAAACAAGGAAGGTGAGACGAAGAAAACAAGACAGCAAAGGCCCAGCGTTGGGTTGCGTTGAAGCCACCACAGCTCAAGACGACACCAACAACTTCCCCTCTTAGCTCAACATTACCCGGTCGCTCTGGGTCGAGCGGAGCTCTTTCCCGACGCAGACAAGAAGAATCGGGGTGAAGGGACACCTTCAAACTCTATGGGTTGGTTCAGCAGCAAATAATTGGCCGACCAAAACTCACATCTAGGTTGAGCGGGGCATCCCCCACGGGCGGGTTGGGGCTGGCAGCGTTTTCCGACATAATGCTCGGCGTCTGGTGTCGCGTTGTGTCGAAGGTCCCGTTGACATTGAAACAAGCAAGCGCAACATGGGGAGCACGACCGGTAAGCAAGCGCGAGAATCGGCCATCTACGAGGTCGAAATTTTATGCAGCGATGCTCACTTCACGACGCGAGAAGCACATGCTAGAGGCAACGGCTGCGGGGCTGTTTTCAAATATATGTTTCAACACATGGCCGTGTAAACCGGACGTAATACACAACAGCGTCACCAGACAAGAACCAAATAAAGACCACCGGACAAAAACAAACGAATACTGCTGTACGCTACATGAAAAAATAGTAGGCGGGGGGCGGGAATCGGCCGAGCTCGGCTAAGCGTACACAATGCGAAGACCCTCACATATGAAGAGAACAAAAAAGGTACAAATGATACCAGTAAACAACTTCGCATCATACAAGCGAACGAACAGATGACCCGCCATGGGCACCATGTGCTGCCTCGACAAACCCACACCTAGATACCACCGAGTGCGGGTAGTATCTCTTCCAGCGAGTAAAGGTTGTTATCGTACAGCAGTATTACAAATATTATTGCTGTCTCTTACTCCGGACTTCCTGGTCGGGCTACCGCTACCGTCCTCCTTGGCGTAGGCCGGAAAGGACGCCGATATTGCCACGCCCGCCGCCTTGGACAGCTCAGTCAAGACCGACACGGCCGTGTCTTGTCGCTGCATAAAAAGCATGGTAGACAGGTAGGTGGTTGCAGCAGCAGTGCGGGGGGGTACAGCGGGGGAACATCAGCGCGACAAACAGAATTCGATTCGGCTGAGGAAGGAAAGAAAATAACACATGCACTCAAGACTTGCTCTTAAGACAACAGTTTCATAAAAAAAAAAAACGATCTGCTGGGAAGAGAGTGCTGCATCACGGCACAAATGCGAACTGAACATTCAACAACAGTTATAGCACGCTACGAGGGGCTTCGTCGCCGCATACCTTTATCTAGGCGAGCACGGCGATACGACCAACACAGGTGTCCCAAATAAAATCAATCGAAAAAAAATGCACCTCGTGCTTTGCTGCTCCCGGACATATGCATAACAACCAACAGATTCATACCATCCAGTACCATCCATACCCAGGGCCGCAGACTGGTACATATGGTACTGTTCGGAAACTCCGACGCCGACTGGTTGTACGTTCGGCCGGTGGAGAGCACACCGCACGGGCAGCATGGTCGAGGAAAAGCAGGGTGGGGCGTAGGAAACGCGTTATGCCCCAAAATACACCCGCCAACCATCTCACAAAGAAGAGCCACCATCAGCGGCACCCACTCTGTTGCCAACATGTCAGCTGCCGCTCTCTCGGAGGCGTCTTTGCGGGGGAATTGCCTAGTTTAAAGTACTATTTAGAAGGCGTTTGGTGCTTGACCGTAAATCAAGGGGGTCAACAGCACCACAACCGTGCCACAACCCACTTTTGCTATGTATCTCGGTCATGGTGGATATGTAGTAGTCAACCGACCCTGTTGGAAAAGTATCTCTCCGATGAACTCACAATCACGTCGTGCTCGGCAAAGAAGACGAAGCAGAGATCCCTCCGGAGCACGGAGAGGCTAATGGGGAGCGCTACGGCCGTGTTTAGGGGAAGGCTGGTATGGAGAGGGGTGTCCGGGTGCATCGAGGTGAACCACAGCAGCCGCTCCTGCTTCCGCGCCTCGTCGACAAGCTACGCAAAAAAACAAAAGCAAACAATGGTCGGGTGAATGGGGAAGGATTCGGTGTCAATGTGCACGCACATGAGGGGTTAGGTGATGCCACTATAGAAAACCTCGCCGAGAGGCGTCACACAAACTACTTGGCAGCCTGCACAGTTTCCCATGCTTTTCTCTCTAAAAGGGATTGGTGAAGTCGAAATAGGAATTTCGCACGTCCAGAATGACGCCGCACTTTCAAAATCAAACTACAATAGTTTTTCGGTTCAGGCGGCAGAGACGACAAAGCGTGACTACCGCTACTTGCCTTGCACATCGAACCTGCACCATTTTTAGCGTTGCTCCCCCAGACGATCGTGTTAATAAAGCGCACGCGCAAAACCACTGTCTACCTAGATAGAGCAGTACCACTGCTTTACGGCACGGACGTCGGTCGAGTGTTTTCAGAAGATTGTTCAGGACGCGCCAAAGTGCTGTGCTCTACTGACTTGCTCCGCGGCTGTTGACCTTGTCCCGGTGCCACTTACTGGAGGAAATTACCATTTCACTTGAGGAAATTACCAATTCAGGCGGGCTGGTCAAATGCATCTGCAAAAAAAACGCAGGTACAGCAATTTCCGCGCATCCCGTGACCTGCTACACTTTCATATTTTTCTTCCTTAGGGTGAGCTTCACCGGATTCGTGCGCCCGAGTTCACACCCCGACCCCGAGTTAGAACAGAAAGATCCACATTACTCGGCCACCAGAGGTGTGGCGGGTCTTGTCCGCTTTTCCAAAAACGGACCCCGAGTTGGAGTTGACTGTGCGGCAAAACAACGAATAGACAGCCTGTGGTCGAGGTTGCGCTGGTTTGCAGCTGTGTGGAGGTGTGTACATGGGGCTGCGGCCGGTGAGCTGTACGGGCCGAGAACATCCTCTGGCACAAACTGGGAGCACCCTCCGACACTAACCTCGGAGGGAGGAGGGCAATCCACAGAGAGCGGCGGCACAATATGCGGCTAATATCCATAATCACTGGTTGCGGTACTATTGGTGGTTGCGGTACTGGTCATGGCCACAGCAGCCGCTGCCGCTACTTGTAGCGCTCCTGTTGGTCAGCACACAAGGACATACTCTTGCGCTCGCGGGTTTTGGCTGTGGAGCCCGTTGCGTGTTGTGTGCGGGTGTGGAGACTCCCTCGTGCCGTGTGGCAACTAGGCGGGAGCGCGGAAACGACAGAAGCAGTAACAGCGGTACAGCGGTCGTACGGTCTGTCCTTTCAGAAAATAATTTGCCATAGTAGACCTCCTTTTGAGATCTCGGAATTTAGGTTCGCCTAACTCTTGTCCTTTTTCTCCCTCTGCTCTCGTCTTTTTTATTTTGCTTTCATTTTTCCAGTCTATAGTTACCTCGCATACCGTGCAGAGGCGAGCGGATTGTCCTAGACTATCTGTCGTTGATTTCTATTGCCTTGCGGACCCTCGGGTCTATCATATTCTCTTAACCTTTTTGGGGAAGCTAGCCTGTGACCACGGGAATCGACAGCGTCAAGTGTTGTACCAGTACGGACAGAAGAAGGTAACTGGGTAGAGAGAATCAACGGTTTGTAATGTGAAGAAAATATAACAACTCGGGGTAGAATATTTTATGTTGATTTTAAATCATCTTGAATAAATCTATAAGAAAGACCTGTGTCACATATTAAGTGTTGAACACGAGTTCAGCTTGCTGGAACTGCAAGAGAAAAAAACAATTGTCTCATGATTTCACCCGATCAAACCGAGGGTTCTGTGGATCCTCTGTTCTTTACTCGGGGTCGGCATGTGAACTGGGGGCGCAATATACACCGGTCGCCCCGGTGGTCTCGTGGATAGCTTCCAAGCCTGCCAAAGGTCAGGTCATGGGTTCGAGTCCCGACGCTGTGAATTTTTTTCTCGCTAGTTAAATCCTGGTCTGCGTTGGAAGCGACNACAATTGTCTCATGATTTCACCCGATCAAACCGAGGGTTCTGTGGATCCTCTGTTCTTTACTCGGGGTCGGCATGTGAACTGGGGGCGCAATATACACCGGTCGCCCCGGTGGTCTCGTGGATAGCTTCCAAGCCTGCCAAAGGTCAGGTCATGGGTTCGAGTCCCGACGCTGTGAATTTTTTTCTCGCTAGTTAAATCCTGGTCTGCGTTGGAAGCGACGCGACGCGCTGCAAAGCTCGTTGTTAGTAAACTTGATCGACTTCACAAGTGGCGAGGGAAGGGATTGCTGTACCCCTCTCGCGAAAAAAATATCTCAGGCAGGAACCGCAGGAAGGGGTCCAACCTCCCCCTCCTGTGACCCCGGTTGGGTCGTCTCGCTGGTAGAAGTGGAGGATAGGGGCCAGAGGGGCAGACGACAAAGTCCAATCATGGGAGACAAAAAAACAAAAAAAATGAAGGGTACGACCCACCCTTGTGGTACAGCCAATTCATCCCCTCGATACAGACTACATGTATGGGATAGATCAGCAGGTATTCGTAGCGTTATTGTAGGCTACCTGTGTTTCTACGATTTCCCCAAGCAGCATACAGCGATTTCTCCACCGTGTGTAACAGGCTCTTGTGCCTCTGCTGTTGTTTGCTGTTTCTCGGGGTGCACACTCACTTATGCATACGCCTGTGTGTGGGTAACGCCTGTGTGTGGGTAACGCTGGGCAATTCACGCGTGGTGCCCCCAACCTAATAATCGAAATGCGTATATACGCCAGCGCTGGCGAGATTCTTGCTCGCCAGTTCAGCAATTTTTGGGTTGTGATTGGAGGTAGACACGAAACCAAAGCCACAGCAGGTTTCCAGCCCTCAGGCAGCACCACGGCGCTAGGCCTCACTAGGTCTTACCCACCCCTAACCCTAACCCGAACCCGAACCCGAACCCAACACCCCCAAATAGGTTGTGGTGCAGTGGGTAGGCCTAGGTCGCTGTACCCGAGCTACTGGAGCGTGTTTTTTCTGTGCCAGTACTGGCAATTTTTCGCCGCGGGACCTAATAATACGTACTCATTCATCTCTCGTCTGTCTAGATGTCTGGAAACATGTAGAATACAGAGGAAAATATCACCAACCTCTGGGACACACGATCCATGCTACGCTATAGTCTACACAAGTATTCGGTGATTGTCTAGTGGGCCGCACGCACGTTCGAACTCAATGTTGAAGGCACGCCGAGGACTAACGAGACACCTATGTATCCCGACCCGGCGGGGTGAGGTTGTGAATATTTGCCCATAACACGTGCGTGCCTCGATGGGATTGTCGAGGAAGGAAAACATGATCTGCTGCACCCAATTCATCGTACAAATTGTTATCTGTAGGTTCGGTATCTCCGACCAGAGCATTCCTCTTGGTCCCTGTGTGTTGTGGTTCCTCACGCAGACTCGCCACAACATCTTTTGTTACGCCGATCATCAACTTTTGCACGGCGGCCGCTTTCGGAAGAGTAAAATAAATACCTTCGTAGAAGACAAACAAATGCCTGGACTGCTGTGTACGTAGGCATTGTTATATAAGAACTCTACTTGTAGCGTACGCACATGCGGCCACAGCACCTGGCACGCAGCCGCACACACTTGCACGTGCCTTACAACAACTCGTGTCGCTGAGTGTCCACGTGAACGAAAATGCAATGTCTAGAAACTCAAGAGCTTGCCTGTTGCTCGTGTGCTCGTATGCGAACGTGTCCACGTGCTCACGAAACTCTGCTGCATACTGCTAGCAATATGTTCGAGCCACCGCCGGCGGATATATATTTTCCGTACTTGTACTTGTAGCCTGCTGCACAAGAAACCGTTACTTACCGACAAGCAACCAACGTAATTACAGACGGCGGCCTGCAACGGCGGGCGCTTGGGGCACCACCACAACAGTAGTACCAATATTGTGCCGTTGCGTTGTAATGGAGGTAGCGTCAAGGCATGACTACTGCTCTAAATAGCGATTGTTAAACATTCAACCATCGTCGCAGCACTTACCCCCGGAGAAAGCGAATGTCTTGCGCTGGTGTTGTCGTCCCTCAGCGCACCATGGACATCCTTGAAGCTCTCGATCGTGGCTGGCCGTGCGTACACGTGGAGGCACATGGGTTCTAACGGCTTTCCCTCGGCAGCGCTGATATCGCCGGTGTATGTCCAGACCTGTCCAGATTCAGGTTTTTCATGAAGCAGCGAAAGGGCGCCGGCACAGCCAGCCGCATCAACAAATCTAAAGCAGTGTTGTTCGGAGAGCAGAACAAATATATACCATGCATTCATGTTCGGCGATGATACCTTCGCTCCATGTCATCCCGTTGAGATCTCTCTCTCGCTCTTTCTCTCTGTCTCTCCATCCCTATTGCACGAAGGCGAGCAATAAACAGCATAGGCAGCTAGCACCCAAACGCTCGCTCGCCTGTACTGTTATCCCGCACAAAAACCTAGAAACCCTGGTCGCGTACCTCGGCAATTTGGAACTGAAGCAAAGAGCACACCGCCGCAAGGCAGCCGTCTGTGGCATCGAGGTTCGAGGTGTCATGGCTGAAATCCTCCAGAGGGTCGAAAGTCGTGCGCCCCCCGTCCTGGGAGTCTGTGGGCGGCAGCGGCGGGGTGTGGGAGATCGACCTTGATAGTGGGGCGTCCTGGAGAGGCTGGATGTATTCAACATGGTCCGGCGGCGGCAGTAGAGGCGGGTCGCACGACCCCGAAAACGCCCTTCGGACTCGTGGCTCGCTGCCGCTGCCGTCGAGCGCCAAAGGGGAACTCATGTCGCTCGGTGCTGAGGAGACAAACGCACGCTAGCAGCAGTGACAACAGCCACCACCACTACAACAGCAGCGACATCAAGCTCAACACACCACCGAGAGAATGGAAGGTTCAATGCCGACAACCGCAACGTCGAACGCTGGATGGTTCAGAGAAAACCACGAAATTGCAACAAAAAATACGTAACGCCTCTGTTCATATTTTTTTTTCTTTTTCTCGTTTTTTCTTTCTCTCTTTTCTGTGCCAGATTGCCTTGTCTCTTCTCCCGTTGTGAAGTACCAAGATTGAACCAATGGGGTGTACCTCTTTCTCTCCGGCCCGTGATGGTGACTCCTAGTCTCAGTGGTTATACCTCGCATAGCGCGCAGAGGGAGTGGAGGACTCCAGAATATCTGTCGTTGATTTCTATTGACTTGCGGACCCCTCGGGGCCAGCTTATTTGAGTGTACCTTTTTAGGGTAAGTTAGCCTGCGACCACGGGAATCGACCGCGTCGAGTGTTGGATCAGTACGGACATTCGAAGGTACTGGGTGGAGAGAGATCGGAACGGTTTTTTATGTGGAAGACAACGCCACCAACAACAATATTCTGTGGGTGTCCACGCTTGTTGCCCCGCACCAAGCGACGTCGAAACAAACACCGCAAACGAACCAACAGCACGTCAGCGGTGGGTCATGGTGGTGTTGCCTGATGTTATCGAGGATGCGGGCTCTCAATCACCCGTGCCCCCGGATGCCGAACTTCTGAAAGTTGATACCTGTCTCAGCGTCGGGGCGCTGTCGTTGAAGTTCGACATAGCGGAGCTCTGGCGGTTCGGCCCGGACAGCAGCAAGAGCGGAAGCGATAAGGCACGGGAGGTGCGGGGGGGTGCGGGGAGCGCCAGCGGCGCGGCCGGAGGGGGTACCGTGAAGGCTCACTGCGAGCACGTGTACACGATGCCCGCGACGTTGAAGACATACAGCGGGCGCATCATGGGGATGTGGAATTCCGGCTTTGACGATTCGAGAGCACCTCAGCATCATGTACTTTCGCCGCAGGTGCGTGTTGGGAGGGGTGAGGGGGAAGACATCAGAAGCAAGAGCCGGAGACAGCAGTGGGCTCAACAGAGACGCGAGGAGAGAGGCTGGGGAGGGTTAGAATCATACACACGTATATCTGGACAGCAGCACATGAGGTCATCTCACTTGAGAAACAGTTCTCCATCCATACGTGGACATGCCGGAGGAGTGTAATTTGTAGCAGATTCTATTCGGCCGCTTTCGTTTTTTACCGTGTTGTTGTTGTTGTTGTTGTTGTTGTTGTTTCTCACATTAGCTCTATAGTCCACAAAAAATGGGGAGCCCGTGGTCTCAAAACCCGGCACATACGACACCGCGGGGAAAAAACAAAAATAGGGTACAAACCACTCGGAACAAGGAATCAATATGATATTAATAGAAAGGAACAGGTATCGCACCAACCGTTCGAGAAAAGAGCCCGCGGAAACCGATAAAAAAAAAAAAAAATCGTGTCCGTGCCTCTGTCCCGATCACCTATTATAGGAATATTCTACTTGAATCGGTCGCCCCGGTGGTCTAATGGTATCCTCGTAATCCGCTAGTCGCAGAGGTCGTGAGTTCGAAGCCCCATGGGGTGACGAAATATGCGGGTGAAAGCGACATAAGCTGACAAGCTCTCGTGAGTACCAATCTTCGACGTTAGCACCGTTGACGAGGGAATGGGACGGCTGGACCCTTCTCGCGATATAAACAAAATTCAGCACGCACCGCAGGAGGGAGGTGGGGCATGAAAAGAAATAAAAAGAAGAAAAAAACCCTGGTGTTTCNTCGTAATCCGCTAGTCGCAGAGGTCGTGAGTTCGAAGCCCCATGGGGTGACGAAATATGCGGGTGAAAGCGACATAAGCTGACAAGCTCTCGTGAGTACCAATCTTCGACGTTAGCACCGTTGACGAGGGAATGGGACGGCTGGACCCTTCTCGCGATATAAACAAAATTCAGCACGCACCGCAGGAGGGAGGTGGGGCATGAAAAGAAATAAAAAGAAGAAAAAAACCCTGGTGTTTCCCCCCCTCCTGTGTGACCCTGGATGGTTGTAGTTGTACGAAAAAATACACTGAAAAGTGTATGTAGTACTCTACATACGCGGAAAGGTGTAGTACACGTCTCACCACGAAAAATGGGGGGATTGTGTGGGCACCACATGTCAGTATATTAGGCTTGGGGCACCTTATGTCGTGTCGGGCAAACACCCTTTTTACAAGTGGCGTCAGCGGCAGGATGTCATCCCTGCAATGTCAAATACTCGGGTTCGAATTCGGGCACGTGACAATGGGTGGTTTTTTGTCCGCCGCCAGCCGGTCGGGTTCCGGTTACCGTACATGCTCTGGGGGGTGCGTCTGGTACCCGCGTATTTGTCCACGATGCCGAGCTGTCCGCTCGCTCGTATCCGGGGGGGTATGTGGGCACCACATGTCAGTATGTAAGGCTTGGGGCACCTTATCTCACACCCTCCGATTGTTGCCATAATAAATAGGACGAAAACACACACAGTTGTAGACTTCCTACGAAACATCAGACAGCAGAAAGTTATTGCAATGTCTCGCTGCCGCTCTCCATGTCCCTCCTTCCCGACGACCTAGTTGAGCCTACTAAAACGACAAGATTTGACATGTAAAATCATCACATCTGCGTACACCCGGGTAGTTTCCGGTTCGGCGCGCTGAATCTCAAGTAGTGTCTACGAGGTGGTAGATATCTGGCTCCATTCAGCACAGGACCACACGTAATTAGCTGCAAGACTGGCGTCTTTTCATTGGTCAATCCAGCGTGGTCGATGCTTATCATATTCTGTCTCCACGAGCTGGATCGTGGTAATGGTGTCTACTGCTGTGAACCCGGAAGCTGGATCGTGTCCTCCATTCTCCTCCGCGGCCCTCCCCTTGGGCAATCTGTGTATTTTCCCGCTATTATTTAGACCGACTGGCGTCATCGTTGGTCAATCGGTAGAGCGTCGACGTTATTAATAAAGGAGTTAACAGAAGTACTAGATAAAAGTGATTACCGGGGTGGGTTCATGAGAGCACGGCAATGTCATGAAGGGGTGATGCAAGATGATGAGAATAAAAGCAGGCAGCAGGACCAACTCACAGCTGAATGCCAGCAGCGGTGTGACGTTCCCAAGCTCAACAAATCACAACAGCTGAGGTGGCTTTTTCACGTTGTTCTTGACTCGAACAGCCTAGCAAACCTCAACGAACCAAAACAGAAAATATTTATGTACCAAATCTGTATCATTAACGCGCTGACCGACTGGCCAATACGGCTGAAGAAGCGGGTTGGACAGTGAACACCACGCTGAGTCTGAGCCTCGTGCTATACCTGTTGGCCGGCCAAGTCACGTCCCCGCTGGACTTGGGCTTCACTGAATGTCGATACACATCGTGTCTAACTTTTGCGAAGTTCTTCGCGTAAAGACGGCAAAGGCCGTGTTGATGACATGTTCCAGACCCTGAGCGGGACGAAACAACGCACGACGAACTCTTGTAAACTACGGGGTCTCCAACTGAGGGACTATGGAGGAGACTTGACCTAAGGTTCCAGTCAACGTGTGTATACCGGTAGTTGTTTTATATGACATCCAAAAAGCCAAAAAAGTGGAATGCTTCGCATGTCAGACACAGACAGCTGCCGCAGGCCTACTATGATAGCATTGAAGCAAAGCGAGCGATGCGATTATGCTTATATCTCCTGATGATGGGCGCAACGGCGGAAGGTTGTTGATGTAATCTACGAACGATGTTGTTATCTCTGCTTGAAGCGTAATCGTCTCCATCTCTTCTTCGTTCTCGCGCCTGCAACCGCAACAATTGCAGCTGTGCGAGCAAGCTCGAGCGAGCGAGTGTCCCCTGTGGTTCAAATCAACCCCTGCGAGGAAGCTACACCCGTCCCTGCCCATCAACACCGCTGTTGTGCTGCCGGTGCACGTGAACGTCGATTCGGACGACGAGGATAAGATGACGGACGACACCTACATCGCGGTGCGCAATCCAGCTTTATCAAAGACACAACAGACGGGAAGGGACTGAGACACAAACCCTTGTTACGCCCGACCGTTGTATTTGTTGTCATGAGAGACCAAGATGTCGGTGGTGCATCAACGGGTGTGTTGCTGCTGTGTGTGCGTGCAAGCGCGTTAATTTCTCACCGCAGCGCAGGTCATGCATTCGTCCAATACAAGTTCTACGAAGAAATGTTTCGCTCGCCGCACGTATCATGACTCACGTTGGTTTGAATTAGCTGGTCGACAAGTTTCGTATACAGAAATTGCCAGAGGGAGATCAAGTCAACCGCGCTCCCGCCACATGTGAAACTTGTAAGAATTGAAAGTAGTCATGGACGAACTACTTCAGATTCATGAACAGAAAGTTATTCGGCGTGGCTTCTTATGCAGAGTTTGCTGGTCGAGCAGTTGGTGTATCCGTCCATTCTCCGCCTGTCTGACCCGTCAAAGCTTCGATCTCGCCTGTCTTGAACGTCGATCCAGGTGTTTCTGTCGCTCACGCTACACGAGCGCAACCTGCTGTCGCTGGATTTCTTGGAGCACATCTCCAAGGCCGCCACTACCCTGTTCCTCGAGCAGAAGGAGAAGAAGATAAAGATGAAGCTGCCGTGTGGGGTGGCAAAGGGGCACCCCGAGAAGGTGAGCCAGAGGGAGGATGGGATGGGATGGGATGGGAGGGGAGGGGATGGGATAACGGTGAGGCACCGCTGCTGCTGTATTGTCCTATGGTTGTCTGTCCCTTAGATCGCCTCGGTTCACACCATGTTGATGGATGGCTCTCCGGACCCATTCCCCGTTGAGTGAGGGCCAACAGCAGAAGGGCTGGGGTGGGAACCGAGAACTGGACCAAGTATGGCGAAATGCTGGGGAAGGGCGTTGCCCTTGGTTGTGTGAGCCTGCGATCTCGCAACAAGTAGCAAGGCCATGGTTGTTACACCTCTCCTAAGGTCCCACGCTTTCCACATGGAGACGAACTTCTCCTTGCTGATGGGCTCCTATCTTTGCTATCCAAATGAGAGACCAGGATGAGCCGACAAGCTCACATTGCATGGCATCATCGCATGCCATGGTGAACAATGTTGTTCTACTGCTCGAAACCCCATCGGATTCGCCTAATGTTCGTTTGCATGTACGGGTGCTACTGCTGCTCCTGGTGCTGCTGCTGCTATCTCTCTTTCATTTAGTCTGCATTTGTCGAAACTCACCTTCAAGACGTGCCGGTTTTGGCTCACCCTGGCGGGATGCTCAACACCAGCGTGGCGTGGGCAGAGCTTGAGGATGTCGATTTCCTCGTGAATGGCAGCAGGTGCGGCGTAATTGCTATCTTTCCAAAACCTATTTCATTGTGATTTTCTGCGTGCATGGCTTTTTGCTGCCCAAGCTCTCTAATTCTCGACTCGATTGCCTCGAAGACCCGTGAACGTGGCGGGATCCAACACATCGGTATCGGTTCATGCTTTTTTCGTGTGAACGATGTTTGGTAGCTCTCAGTTTTTTTTTCCAGAACGACCAGTGTGATTGTGTGTCACTTTCTGTCTACGGTTCTCGCTCATGCAATTAACGCAGTCAAGGGAAACACTTGTGGTATGCACATGGAACCCGAGCTGTTCTTGATGGTTTTGGCCGTGACCCCTCGGCGGCTTCGTAGGTCCCTAGGTCGACGGGTGGAATAGCCAAGCGGAACGGAAACTGTCGTCGTTAACGGTGGTTTCGTTGCTTGTCTCCCTGGCCAGGTGCACGATCTACACGGCGGTCTACAAGGACCAGCAGGTGGTGGTGAAGCTCATGCGGAAGGACGTCCAGGATGCGGCCCTAGTGAGGGACGAGCTAGAGCTAGAGCTGGCGTTGCTCAGAAGGTCAGTCCAGCTTCTTAATGTTTTGCAGCGGCATGGTTGGTTTGAGGCAGCAATGTCGAACGGTTGCCCTTTCACAGCACCGTGATCTTTGCACTGCTACAGTACGCGATCCTGCTTGGACTTGGTAGAGCTCGAGTACACCGCCCGAATTGCATGCGTCGATGTCGCACAGCCTAGTCGCGAGTTTCCCTTTGTTTGCGCAGGCAGGTTGCAAGGCATTCCCTTTAGAGTAGTCCGAACTTCCGGTAGGGCACGCCCAGGAGTGAATTCCAGTGTCCCGCCGCCTCTCGACATCACCCTTGACTAAACCCCCAGACCCCCTTCTGCGGGGTTGTTAAGCGAGGAGTGGGGAATGAGATTCAACTGAGCGCGACAAACACCCCTTGTCGATTTCCCCCGGGCTCGTATGAATCGGACGCGCGTAGGGTACGGCACGAGAATATCGTGCGGCTGCTTGGGGCGGGGAAGGAACCCGAGAGGTTCTTGATCATCGCGAGACTTGACGGGGGCACACTCTCGCAGCGCTGCGACCACGGGTCGAGGCTGCGCGATCGACGAGGACGGTTCAAGACCGGGAAACCCTTCAGCCACATGCAGGTGCGGCGCTTCTTCACCACCACGCAGTCGCACGCCGGCGGCCATCTTGTAGCGTCCGTCCGTCTTTTTTCCGGCATGCAGCAGCAGCAGCACAGGCGTGTCGTCTCTTTTGGCTTGTTCTTGGGGATTTTGTGCCCTCTGTGGGCGATGCCAGTTGTGCTTGGTCCACACAACAAGAGGAGTGGGTGTGTTTTTTTACGTCATGCAAGAGTATTGCTTTGGTGTGCGCTGACAGGTCAGTTGGGTTTTCTTCACCAAGGGCAGGGAGGCCGGAAGGTTGTTCAACCGTAAGGAGGTGCAAAGGTGTGGTAAAATAGCAAACTAAGACCTGTTTGTATCTTGTAGCTCGCTGGGCAAGCTCTTGAAGCCTGTGATCTAGAAAGTGCATGCAAACACGGCAAACGCCTTGTTCGTATCTAGCCGCTCACCGAAGAGGCGAGGGCGGTGTAGCCCTTTGAAAGTGATTGCTACTGTCGTCAGCGTTCGACCTCTGTCTCGACGTCCGCGCTTTGTGCTATGTAGTGGTGTCATGCTTGTAGCTTCCTCCGGTCTTCCCCCTCTTCGTCCCCCAGTTGCTTCGGTACGCGCGGCAGCTGGCGGCAGCTTTGCGGCACCTCCACGAGGAGGCCATTCCGGGCAGGATGGTGGTGCACAGGGACGTTAAGCCGGACAACATCGGCTTCAACGCTGACGGCGACCTGAAGCTGCTGGATCTGGGCCTTAGCAAGGTGGTGTCCAAGAGCGAGGTGGACAACACCATGTTCAACATGACGGGTGAAACTGGCTCAGTCCGGTACATGGCACCAGAGGTACATATGGACAACCCTACCTTGCCGAGAGAATGGAGAAGTATATGCGTAGGGACAAATTTGGATGGGCGAGACATCTGCTGAACATTTTTGGGAGTGTCACAGCACCAGAGGTGCTATCGCACATTATGACGCTTTCCGAAAGGGGATGATTGTTTTTTTGCCAATGATCCGCACGTGTTTCGACTTGTACCTCATGTCCGATGCGTTCGACCGCTTGTTTTTTCGCCGCTTCGTCGTTTGTGATGTTTGGTGTTTTTGTTGTTTCTACCGTGTTACGTTGCAACCAGCCGACGTTGGTTTTGCTCTTTCCTTTGCTTGGTGCAATCTAGGTCGCCGAGTCAAGGCCCTACAACGAAAAGGTGGACGTCTACTCGTTCGGCATCATCCTTTGGGAGATGTCCACGCTCAAGAAGCCGTTTGACGGCATGGGACACGACCGATTCCTCTCGCAGGTGATGATCCGAACAAATTTCTCCGATTTGATCGATTTGCAAGGCAAAGCGAGTCGGATTAACTCACGTTTCGACAGATTGGCTTCATTCAGATATCGGAGAAAGTCGTTTGAACAAAAAATTGACCACGATTTAAGCCGCGCGGAGGAAATTTACGATGGTGTCCCGGTAGACAGCGTCTCTCACGGGGGGAGGAAGAACAATGTTGTAAGTCAAAAATGCTGTTATTGAGTTGACTCAGGCTATCGGGTAGCTGTGTGACTCTCTACCTTTGCCTTGCAACCGATCAAATCGGCTCAAAACTTGTCGCGACCGCCTGTTCTGCATGCTACGCCTCTCGCAGGTCATCCGAGGATCGCACCGACCCCCGGTACACAAGAAGTGGCCCAAGCCTTGGTCCGAACTCATGCAGGTAAAATTAAGTAAATAAGACTGACTGCGACTGGACGGTTCTTTGTTTCTCTGTTCTCGCTACAACTCCTTTCTCTAGCGCTACAGAAACGTGTTTTATTGTAGGTGATATGATTGGTGTCCCGAGCATTCAGTTTGTACGACCGTGACAGACAGGCCCATTTTTGGGCGTTGGGCAGTTGATGCTCGAGTATGACGTTTGACCGGTGTGTTCGCGTCAAATGCGCTTCATTTGTTTTCTTTGCAACACCATGAACGGGCTCGAGAGATGAGACCGTGCGCACATGCAGCCCCTCCTCCCGACCCCGATCGGACTGTTTCGACGTAGAGTGCTGCATGCAATATTGCCCCCTCCCCCCCCNTTTGCCATCGGGGTTGGGTTTTCGTCGCTTGGCAACGACGTTGTAAAACAAGCCGCCCCCCCCGGTGTTTGCCATCGGGATTGGGTTTTCGTCGCTTGGCAACGACGTTGTAAAACAAGCCAATTCACTTCGTGAACTCGGCAACCAGGTTACCGTTTGTTTTTTTACCTCCGTTGTTTTTTTGGCTGTAACCATAATGGTCGTCGAGTAGATCGTGTTGTGCGGGGTGGAGAAGCCCCACTCCGCGCAAGGGGCATGATCGCACCACGTTGTGTTAAGATGGTCATGCACCCTCGAGGCAGTCACACAGTGCTTACAACTGTCTCAGGAAGTGAAAGCACCAGAAAATAA
>CACKRE030001165.1:26689-45818 GCA_902602495.3 Ectocarpus sp. CCAP 1310/34 | reverse complement strand
GGGGGGGGGGGGGGGGGGGGGGGGGGGGGGGGGGGGGGGGGGGGGGGGGGGGGGGGTAGCAGTGCATCCCTGTGTGCTCTCCGTGAGCCCCCTTGGTTTTGGGACAGGGAGGGGGTGATGCTACTGCAGTCGAACGGTGGGACGGACGTGCAGTTCAGTTTTTGGGCACGCCTACGGTGCTGCAGGGATTTTTAGGTGTACCTCTTCGGTCTCTTGGATACCTTTTGCTCGTTATATGTGTGCGANGGGGGGGGGGGGGGGGGGGGGGGGGGGGGGGGGGGGGGGGGGGGGGGGGGGTAGCAGTGCATCCCTGTGTGCTCTCCGTGAGCCCCCTTGGTTTTGGGACAGGGAGGGGGTGATGCTACTGCAGTCGAACGGTGGGACGGACGTGCAGTTCAGTTTTTGGGCACGCCTACGGTGCTGCAGGGATTTTTAGGTGTACCTCTTCGGTCTCTTGGATACCTTTTGCTCGTTATATGTGTGCGAACAACTGACATACGGTTTAATGTGAAGACAACAACAACAACAACAACAACAACTAGGAGGTCCTTAAACTTACTCTACAGCAGAGAACAAAAAATGAACGACGGCGTTTTTCGCGGCGGGACTGTCCGTGAGACGACCCAGACGGGCAGGCGGGTGTTACGCAAGAAACAAGAGGTCTTGCTGCTTGATGCTTGAAAGACAAGATAAGGAGGAGTCAAGGTAATGGTGGAATCCGCGATGAATCCCTCAGCAGCGTTGGTGGGACCACCGTCGTGGCACGTGCAGTTGATACGGCATATTTCCACGCTGCCCCTCTGCTCGTTTGCGGGGAGCAGCCGATTGCGGTGGCAAGACGACTCGATTGGACACAGCAGTAGCGGCGTGCGCAGGAAAGGGTCGGCCCGATGGAGACTGAGGCCTTCAGCAGCAGCAGCTGATGCAGGAGCAGACTACGGAAGGCGGGTGGGTTATTGTCCTGCTTGCCGATATGCCAGTAGCAGGCGGTTCGGTCTCTCTCCGTTCGAATCGCGGCACGCCACGATGATATACTTGTGTAGTAACACACGAACGAAGAGACCGTTGAATAAGTATTTCGCATTTGAGTGTCATCTTTCCGTAGTGCAAGAAATAGATGATCGGCGCTATGTGGCTTTTGCCACGCAATAGGCCCAAAATAGGCCCAATGTTACCGTTTTTCCCTCCTGTTTGAGGTCTTGTCTGGACTATTGTAGTCTAGTCTACACCCTTCCACAACGTTCCAAACAGCAGATTCTCGAGTTGATGGTCGTGAAAGACAACGCACGGAGAGTTCTCAACCGCGACATATGTTCACCCTTGAATCAAAGGACCCATACCTCCAAGCTCTTAAAGCTTTCACCCCCAATCCTGTTCGCGTCCGCGTTGCTTTGGCAGCTTGACAATCCCCGCCGCCCGGTGCCCAACGAGTACCTGGCTGGGTGGGCCTTGACACAAAACGATACAGCCTGCCTGCAGCAGTTCCAAGACATGGGTTACACAGGTGCGATGTGACAATACCCCCCTTCGTTTAAAACATTGACCTCTTCTTGATTTTCGTTTTTTTGTGCTGTGTTGCGATCTCCTTCAAGTATTTCCGGCCAGTGGCGCTGATACTGACGATGTTGATGTTCCCTGTGCAGATCGACATGACCGTATGGATATTGTTTTGCCCTGTACACTCACCATCTATGCGTGTTTTCTCCTAGCGATCCCCGATGCCGTTTGACATAATTCACGTGATTTAACGCCAAAAAGCGACACCCCCCGTCCTTACTCTTCGTGAAGGTGGTGGTATCGGAAACGTTGAAGTCCCAGCGCCTTTTAGCGGACCCCTCAATCAAGCACGTTAACCACATACGGTATGTAGTCGACCCTCCTACACATACACCAATCAAGCAGCTGAGGCCAGAGAGTCAAATGCTTGTCCCGAGCTTGCTGTACCAGCGGTAGTCGCCCCCTTGACGTCTCCCGCTGGCCCTCGGGCACTTGCCGAATTATGACATGCCTACGAAAGCGAGGCTCAGGCAAGACCATGGGCTACATTCTAGAAGGATGTAGGGCTACCAGTGTCTCGGACAACAAGGAGTCGGTTGTGTTTCACACATTCCCCCCCGGCGAGTAAGGTGAAGTTGCCTCTGCCACTGCTGCTGTGATGCGTGCCGCTACGCAAGACTGTGATGACCACGAGTCGTCACCCGAAGAAGCGAAAGGAGAGAAGGCAGGGTTCCGTTTGTGGGGGGAGGCCACGAAGGCGTTGATGGACCGGGTGGACATTGTACACGATCTTGACCAGAGGAGGCTCGCGGCTTCGCGCTACTGGCAGCGGTTGCAGGTGCATAGGTTGGGTAGGGTGCTGCTGTTGGTGGTATTGGTGGTGGTGATTGGGGTGTTGATTACCTGTATTGTCCACAAACCCTGGTTGACTGCCTAACTGACTCGGGTCCTCTACTCCTTCTCGCGAACCAACTATGCCGCAGAGCACCCCGCCAAAGGAAGCACCCGCATCCAACACCGGCAACAAAGGGAAATTTACCGACCTTGACCTCTCTCCTGGTCTGGCCGCGCCAACTTGGGCAGACGTAAATGCTCTTTTCGAGAGCGACGACGGCTTTGTACGGCGAGAAAGCGAACGATACATCGAGGAGGCGAGGGACGGCATGCCTTCCGAAGGCGGGTGGAGCGGGGATCGGGTGTCGCGACAGTGGGTGGCGAGCTACCGACTTTCGGTCTTCGAAACCCGTAGGCAGGCCCAGCGGTTTTTCTCTTGGGGTATCCCTGACGAGGGGTGAGTAAGTTTGAAGTAGGAGTAGCGTTTTGACGATCAGTCTCGGTGTTGTTTGTTTGGGCGTGGGTAAGAGTTCGGGTTAGGGTGGGGTATCGCGCGCATGAAAAGCCAGCGTGCAAGCTTCCCCCCGGCAACACCTCCCGTTTTTTGTGGACGAACTATGGACGTGAGTTTTGGCCAAGTTTATTGGTACACACGAGGATGCGTCGTTTTTTTTTCGTCTTTTCGGCGCAAGTTCGCCCCTCCTAGTGCTATCCCTTGAACCACCAATTCCGTCTCTTTGTGCGAGGGGCACCTTAAACACGGGGAGCAAGGTTTTCCCTTAACGGTTTTGGCTCGCGAGAGTCTCTTGAGGGTGATCCTTGTCCCGATGCCAAACCTCTGTTGTGAGCGAGATAGCCGTTCGAACGAAGGTGGGCCCCGGATTCTAATTGCGACGGCCGTTTGGGACGGGACTTCTGTATTACCCCCCTTATGTGTATTCGGCCGATTCATGATTGTAGAGCAGATACTGACATTAGGTAGAGTTCTGCTGTAGTCCCTCGGCAACCGTAGGAATGAAACAACCTTGAACCACTTCTACGCCATTTGTCTTTGCCTGCTTTGCTGGAACGCCCTTGCTAATAGAGCTCTGGACTGCATCCTGGAGCCTAGAAAGCGGGTCCTAGAGGTCGGAAGCGGCCTGGGCTACTGGGCCTACCTCTTGAAGCTGCGAAGCGGAGATGACTCTCGCGTGCGCTGCTTCGACCCGTTCGCCCCACCAGCCCGTCAACGTACCGGTAACATGCCTTGCGCGCTGCCACAGGCGGCACTTTTTTTTTTCCAGATTTTGGCAGAACACAGCTGGAAGCTTAGAGCGAACCGCTCGCGTTCCCCTCGGATTCTCAGTGATGTTTGATTCTTTGGCCGCTTACGAGTTTCGGAGGTAGGGGTAGTGTTGATTTGATACTTCTTGTCGGGAGCGCGCACAATGGCGTTCCTCGGATGGCCACGCCATCGTTTTGAACAGCAAAGCGCTTTTCCCCGGGCAGCTAATGTAGGGGACGTCACATGAACTGCTTCAGCTGCTCCATCAGTCTTGCTTTTCTGCAATGATATTGTAGTGTGTTTCGCCTTCCCCGCGCAGCCCTCGTTAGGGTGTGTCTTCTCGGCAGAATCGAAACTAAAAATCAGAACCGAGCTTCAGTTTTAAGTCTAGAAAGAGCCAGCCAAATTCGACCTACGTGTCTTATCGAAAAATCAGCAAAACTGAGGTTCAAATCGAGAACACGCCCGAACGGACGCCGAACAGCCCAACAGTCCCGATAAGCCGCGTGAGCGACCTGCGGGCGACGGTTTGTCCTTTTGCACAGCACTCGCACAATCATGGCTCGCTCTCCTCCCCGCCGTGCGGGCAGCCGCTCTTGGCAGCGAGGGAAAATGAAGAAGCGTATGAGGCAGCTCCTGGAGCTGGTGATGTACCCAAACCCACCGATGGCACGGGTGGCACATGAATCCCGACTCCATGGCTCGGCGCACGCCCGTAACAAATCGTCAACAAGTTGAACCTACCGTTGCCGTTCGCCTTCTGTGACATCATCTTTCTGCTTGCTTGGTGGGCGTGGGTGGTGTAGCGTGTGCAATCCGCGCGCACGTGGGCGCGCAGCGTGCGAGAAAAACGTCAACCGCCGCAGCACGCTCCCAACAGCCCAACGTCCACCCGAAGTTGGTGGCGTTTGACAAAAGTCGACTCCAAATTAATCCTCTGGCCCTTTTTTCGAGATCGAGTTTAAGAATAGGAAGATCCGTTCGCTTATCCCGAGAGAACACATTCCAACCAATCAGAGCAGATGGACGCTGGCTCTTTCTAGTCTTTAACTGAAAATCGATTCTGATTTTTAACTCCGATTTTTCCGATAAGACACACCCTGAGATGAAGCGCAACAGTTTTTCTCGTGCCGTTAGGTGGTGCTCGTTCCTTCACCAACAGACGGTTTCTTCAATAAATTTCAAAAATGTTAACCCTCCACATATACGTCCCGTCGCCGACGCCGTGTCAGAAGTCTCCACCACCGAGGACGAAAGTGGTTATTCGGTCGAAGAAGCACCACCCCGCTCGATCGACAACGCTCCCTCACCGGAACCAATCAGTATGCCAGAAGAAGAGGTCGACGACTGGTTTGGGGAGGGGCGAGAACCCTTCTCCCCGGCGGAGCGCGGGTCGTTCGACCGAATTGCCCGCGAGGACGGGTTCCGGAACTGGTCGCTGCTCATTTGCTGGCCGAGCGACGGGCAGTGGCCGGCCGGCTGCCTGCAGGAGTTTGCAGGGAACGACTTCTTTTACGTGGGGGAGGGAGAGGGTGGCGCGACACGCATGCCTTGGCGGGTGTTGAGGGAGGAGTGGGAGATCGTGAGACGCGTGGAGATACCCACGTGGCCAGGATTCCGGGACGCGCTCTGGTGGTACAAAAGGAAAGAACCGGACGCCTTGTCGCGGGACCGATAGGATTACTCTCCCTACACTCTTTGGGGAGCAACAAACGCACATGACGAATGCTGATGTCGATGGTTATTTGGCCCAGAATTGTTATATCACACGTTTTTCTGTGCACGCTGGATGCTCCCCGACTTGTGGCACGACTGGTATTATGTTTTTGATGCCAGTTTTTCCTGTGATCGTTGTGACCTGACAACATGAACTGATATGAAGACTTCGTTTGTTTCTTGTCGATGTGGATTCGCCTGGTCTGAGGCACCTGTGTAACGTTTCCAAAGTTGCGCCTTGTCCAAAAACGGGTGTTGATCCCACGACTCCAATCCACATCTTCAGTTGTTTGAGAGGGTGTGCATGTGTGCCACCACTCGGTGCTAAATCTGCCCGATATGCACACGCTTGTTTGATATCAAAACGCCGCATGTGAACTCCCGAATCACGGAGAGACTTACTACGAGCTCCACCAGGTGATGTTCGTGGCACTTCATTATCATGACCGAACATTTCCGCTAGCTCTAGACAGGCAAGCCTCCACCTTTGCTTGAGCAAGCCCCCAATTTCTCTCTTCTCGCTAAATTTAAAATCTGATAAGGATGCTCATCTTCTGCTACCAAGGCACAGACGATACCTATCCAATCAACCAAGAATGTGGCCCCCACAATCCATGGCAGTGGACCGTGTCGATTCTCTTTGATTCTCAAAAAAGTAGCCATCGCGCACGAATGTCAAACCAAATTTCGCCCATACGTCTTACGGCAGGTTGGAAGGTGGGAAAGAACCCGGATTTGCTGCAGACCAAAATCACACATCAAGGACAAAAGCAAACGCTCCTTACACCGAGACCTTTTGTTGCCTCACGACATGGGCAACGAGCACGTTCTAGCAGGAGCTGTAGAGTACTGATACACACCCCCAACACAGACACGCTGTAAATAACATTTTTAACTGTCCCGGTACTCTAAAGGGGCACGAAAACGCCGGCGAGCGGTCGAGTCATGACGTCCACGCAAGCCCTTCAAGGGCATGAACAACCAGCTACGCCCGGCTACCGCCGATACATCGGAGCGCCGCCGCTACCAACACGACGACGAAGAAAATTCACTTGGAAGACCAGGTGACTGCACGCAAGAATAACCCTCCGCGCGCAGCGCCGATACGAGCTAGCAACGCGAACGCGACATGACCAAATAGCGGATACCAATACCAAACCGTGTCGAACGTTCGCCCCAGCCCCCACTTGGAAAAAAGCAAAAGCAAGACAGCAGTATATGATTCATCGCTGCATCTCCATTGTCGGCGTTTCCAAAACACTAAAGCCCACGGCAAGACGTAGTGGTGCAAAGGTGCCGGAAAACCCGCGGCCTGTCCGCTATCGGCAAGCTGTGGTCATCTTTCCCTTTTTTCCTCCGGTTCGTCTTCTCTATCCCGGTTCCCCAATCGCCCGAAAGCGCGGGGACCCCTGCCCTCTCTCGCACCTGAATGGCCTCTTTGTCGAGGGAGAGCTTGGCGGTTTCGTCCAGCAAGCCCGTGCCAAAGAACCTCATGCCAGAGACCGACGAAAGCGCCCCCAGGGGCACAAGAAAATTCCGGAGGTCCGTGTTGTTCGGGATGTCGGCGTTGGGCATGGCGAAGGCGGCCACAAACGTTGTCGGCTTGGAGACAAGCGCTTCTGAGGGAGGCGGGGGATATGGTTCCGCCACGATTATCTGCGAAGAGAAGGAGCCAGCCGTGCGACGACGGTGACCGGTGAAACGTGAACGAGTATCTCGCCCGGTGGGCCGAGAAAAACTGACAGAAGCCAAGGTTGAGGAGTGCAGTTGATATGGAGCCTTGACAAGGGTTGAGGCGGGAGAGTAGGAACGATCCATGTGCCGTGTGTGTGTATGGCGCTCAGCAGTACCCGTGTACAGAACGCGACGGCACTAAAAAACTTTTTTTATTGGACGAGGCTCATTTCTTTGTTAAGTCTATGGGGTACTGTACCCCCATTCGACGCAAGCGCACAACACAGTTGGCCTTGACCCATGCACCACACCACCCGCGTGCGTGCGCATGTCCAATAAAGGGGTAGGATTAGGCGTGGTGGGTCCGGTTCCTCATAAGGCATGCTGGCATAACCACCTTGAAGAAGTGAGTAGGCACCGCCACCATTTGCATAGGGTTCCCTAAGATGTCGTGCTTGACGACCCACTTCGTAGCTGCGGGTGTACTGGGGGATTGCGATGGCACATCCATCGCCGTCCTCTCGGCGTGTCCTTGGTCGATGTCGACCGCTGCGTCAAGGCCGCCGAAGACAGGAAGAAAACCAACCAGGTTTAACACACGTTAGCACGAACGAACAGGCGAAACACATTCGGAAGCAGCGGTACCCTAGCACCAAAATGTCGGGGCGTTCACAGACAGGATGTGTAAAAATGTTACCGGCATTCGCCTCCGGGGGCCTACTAAAACGCCTCGGGGGGGAGTTTCATTAGATGCATTGCCGCGGAGAACCGCAGTACGACCGACCACGGTTGATGTCGTCGGATTTTGGCTAGCCCCATACACTGTAGTCACCGCGAAATTTCCAGTTACCTACCACCCCACCTTGCGGTACCGCGGTACGGTAACACGGGTCACTGAACTGTTCGACTTCAATAGTAAAATGAAAGAACAACACATGTATGGAACGCACAGACAAGCTTCGCCTCTGGAAAAATCAGCACGTAGAGGCTACAATACTCCCGCGGGATCGCCGTCTCACCGTTGCTTTTGCCGGCTGTCGATGACGTCTCCTTTGACGGGAGGAAGAGAGGCCCGGTGATGACGTATACGTCCTTGAACGGCGGCGACAGCGACGAGGACGTCGAGAACCCCGCCGCCGCCGCCGCTTTGATGGACCTCTCAGACGGCACGACGAGGGTACGCACGAACTCCTCGAAGTCACCCCAGTACCCGCGGTTGAAACTTGGCATCTGCACGAAGCGGGCCAAGAAAAACGGACGGCCCAAAAAGACCGACCAAGTTATTAACGAAAGCCAAACTCTGGCCCTCGCTGGCTGGTCAGAGGGGTGCAAGGCGACGACGGGTTCGTCATTGGAGCGGGGTGGGATGGGCGGGGTGAATATGGAATTGTGCAGCAGTCAGCCTTGGGGGGAATTCGGGAGGGTGAGGCCAATTGGCTCGTGTAGGAAAGGACATGGTCTCGGAAAGCCGGCAGACTGGTCAGTAATGAAATTTCGCCCATTTTCCACAGCTCTCTAGTTGTTGTACTCTGTGTCGTGAGCTTGGTTTCGCTGAAAATACGACGACGGAACTGCTCAAAGGCACCAAGCAGATACCGTCGTTCTCTGCGCAAACACCTTGTCGAGAAAAGTCAGTTGTCTGCGACAAAAAGGTCTGCCCCGCAAACAAACGTCGCTGCTTCTTCAAACCACCGCCTAGTTTGCTGTTCTACACACGGGTACTTGTGATTGATCTCGACACGAGTTTTACACCAATACCACGTGCATGAGGACGAGGGATAATCACACGATCAGCCGTCCGCCTATTCTTGCAATGGTATCTAAAAATGGCGTGTAGCATCTCAAAGGCAAGAGCTCTTCAGGTGAAGCTGCCTGTGAGCCACGAGCACGACGGCGCCGAGCTTCCAGGAGTTGGTTGCGGCTGCTGTAACGATATTCTCGCCGGGACAAAAACGAGAAAGATCAACTGAGGCACGGCTTCACTCCGATTCTCCGGGAGTAGCTTTGCAGCTGATATTCTCACCGCAGGTCAGACCGGGGCACACACATGAAGGATTGGTTGTGGCTGTACCGAAATTCTCGCCGCAAGGTCAGATCGGGACACATACGTGAACAATCACCGGAAGCACTAGGAGCATCACCTGGGGCGCCATGTTTGAGAGCAGAAAGGTTTGCGTGAGGTTGGCCTGAGTTGTCTTGTGGTTGCCGGCCGGTGCGAGGTGCCCCCGATCGTAGCCG
The DNA here is from genome assembly GCA_902602495.3 of Ectocarpus sp. CCAP 1310/34. Lineage (NCBI taxonomy): Eukaryota > Phaeophyceae > Ectocarpales > Ectocarpaceae > Ectocarpus > Ectocarpus sp. CCAP 1310/34. The sequence goes on along the minus strand of CACKRE030001165.1, from coordinate 36,595 downwards.
CTCCCGTAGAAGTCCGACAGGCTACTCCGGAATAGAGGCTGCAACCTTGAGTCCGGCCGGAAGGGAGACTGAACGGAGGAAAAGACGTGATCGGAGAATCCCCCAGAAAGAAACATGAGGGCACGTTGGTTGCAGGTCAAAGACGTTCAGAAGACGACGTGGTGGTGCAGCAACGAGAGGGTACGACGCTCGCGGGACTACGCAGGACCAAGGCCGGTGCCGCACAGCAGGTGCTGCACTCTATTGCAATCCATCCTGCACTGTGCGCGCCCTCCCCCACAAGGAACGAATTGTTGACACGCTCTGGAAAGAGGATTGCACGCCATACTCCAAGTCAAGGAACATAACATTGAGAGGCCAACCAGCACGTTTATTTCAAGGTCCTTCAGCAGGGTGTCATCATCCGCACTACGCTGAAGCGTTGCCAACAGGCAGAAACCGCATGCCAGGCATCATCCTACCGTCTTGACTTCAACATTTCCTGGGATTCGGGCTTGCTGAAAGAGAAAACACTCCAGAAAATTCAACCGCGGAAAAAACAACGCGGACAGCACCGTCACCAAAAATTGCAACAACGACGACGAGGAGGACGATAACCTAAGCTTGTAGCCTTCGATCAAGGGACACTGTACCTTTTTTCTGTCTCCCGGGCCGGACACGGTGTTGAGGTTGATGCGCTCCACGACCCACCGAGCATTGCGCGTGCGGCTATCCCAGCAAGACGTATACTCTTCGGACGGTAGGATGACCTGGCAAAACGGTTCGCGTGCGGCTGAATATTTCGACTTAGTCATCTTTGTGTCTTGAGACAGTGCTGGCAGAAAACGCGCAAGGGTAAATGAAAAGACAAACCCCCTTTGTGACAAATGAATGTGGTAAAAAAAAATAAAAAATAACACATCGCCTAAAGGTAGTGGTCGAAACATTCGCGAAGAGAGCGGTGAATGCGAGCAGGATGATGGAAGCAGTAACACGACGCGAAGGGAGCCAAACATAACACCAGTAGAATAACAAACCTTTGTAGACACGTGCATTGTAGCTGCTACCGTTTCTCTCTTCAATCCGGAGAATAGCCTAGCTGCCCATCAAGGGGTCCCACAAAATGGCCGTTATGTAAACGAGTTTTCCGTTTTTGAGAAGACTTGAAACTGACGGTTAGCACCTTCGACGCTAATAACAAACAGACATAGGCGAAGTGTTCCTTGAGGGAAGTGGATTGTGGCAGCCAACGCTGAACCCATTTTGTACCTGATCCAGGTCCGGATATCCATAGCGCTTCACGAAGGGCATGATAAATGCTGACGCTGGTGCTGTGCCGTAGTTCTCCTGCGCCTGTGGCATGCGCAGCAGGCGTGGAGGATGGTCTGCGGTTTGTTGGACTCCGAAGAAGGCACAGCAGTACGCTACTGCCCTGCTTGCAGGGCGCAGATATTCTCTTTGCCGTGCCAGGGATGGGACAAAACTAAAAATAGAAGCGATAGGAAATGAAGAGCAAAGGGCACCTTTACAGGAGTAAGCTAGGGTCAAGAGGAGCTTCCCATGCACTGAGCAGCTGTGACCGCACCAAGGACCCAAGGGACTACCGTAAGGTAGCGAGTCATCGCACCCCCGTGCGGTCGTGTTTAAAAGTTTTTCGCCAATACTAAATAATATTTGCAGACGCACGAACACCTCAGTTGTGTTAGCGCGGTCGATGCTAGTAAAAATACTCACAAATTATTGGGTGGAAATAAAACCCGCGGCGGAAAACATAATTTCCCGCCGTCGAGGTGTGCCCACACCCAGCACCCGACCTTGACGTCAGGCGGTTTCTTTCTCGTGCTTCGTTGAATCGACATCGTTCAAGTTTTCCAATCCATTGCAAAAAACGTGCTTCGTTTCCTTCATGCCTCCACGTATGGTGTACGACGATGACATAGCCTTACAGCAGAGCTACCATGCCAGCATGCCAGCACTGGCATGGTTGCAGGGGTGAACGTTGGCCCGAAAGCGCTGGCTCTAAACTACCTTATGCATAGATTGCGTGCGATTCATCGCACCCCTGTGTGTGGTGACTCCGAACCCTGTGCGGAAATCGAATCAAATCATTAACTGTGGTCATTTGATTTTTATAGCACGGGGGTGCGATGAATCCGGACCGTGCGATGACTCGCAACCAACCTTACGGCACTGAGCAGTACATGCTTGTATGATCCGCCCACGCCCAAACAACCAATTGCAGACAACGAGTAGACTAAATAGGTTGTTGTATGAATATGCATCGTAATCATGATTGGCGTTCACCGGCTGCGGCAGAGGTAGACTTCTCGGTGTAGACACCAACGTATCATCCTGCTTGACGTCTTCTTGCGCTGGACCTTCTTTCCTGCAGGCATATGTGTTTACAGCAGTCCGAGCGTGTCCGGTTGAACGAAGGAGTCAGCTCGTGTGCCGATGGGAGCCGTCACGTGTGCTGCTGTACAATAATAGTTGCCCCGCATCAGGTCACGAAGTTGACATGCTCACATGCTCTACTCTGTCCACTCACCCGCGATCCCACAAGTACAAGTACATGCCAGTTGCCCCAGCGGCAATGCCGCTCCCTGCCGACGCGAGCAGCATCGCGACCGTCTTGCTCATGGCACTACTGCTCTGTCTGTCTGTTATGTCAGATGTTTTGTGGGGTTGAACATGCGAAAGACACGCAGACGAGATTCGTAGAAAGTACACATAACCAAGGAGTCTCATTTAGCGTGCCTCTCGATTTCGCGTGCTCGTGTTGCACCCACCCACCACTTGAAGCGAGTACAAACGCCTCCCTCTTGCGTGTTGGGCACGCCAACAAACACCGACAGCACCGACTGCACTCAAACCAAAGGGGAACAGTCATGTCTGCTGTTGCAGGCACTGCCCCGGCTCTGCCGATCAACCCCGCGGACTGGTCCTACCTAGCCGAAGGCGGCTTCCACATTATCCTTCGCTACGACGGCGAGGACCCGGAGCTTTCGGGCCGGATCCTCAGAATTGGGAAGAAAGCTCTCGGCCACCAGAAGGAGGAAGGCGGAAAAGAGCCCGCTGCGCCTGCTGCCCCGGCGGTGGTGCCGGATGAAGCTGGCGCGAGGAGAAAATTCGAGCGCGGCGTGCTTATTCCGTTGCTCGGGGAGCAATACGTTCAGCCAGGGGATGCGGTAACGCTCTCTCGGGAGGACATCGGGAAGATCCACCTCAGGTAACTGCTGTTTAGCTTGTTTGAGGGTTGTGCGCTCTTGCGCTCTGGCCTTTCGCAGCTAAGGACGATGGCATGGGCGAAAACATGTCCTTGGTTTGAACGTGTTAGATTTTGTAGAGTGCCCTGTATGCACACATGTTTCCAAGGCGCTATTTAATTGCGGACGATGGTAGAATATGGCCAGCCCTTCGCTTTCTACAGCCTGGTATGCAAGCCGTGTTTCACGTGGCCTGTGCTACAGCACAGCAGTGTACACATATTACTGCTTGTGTAAGTACAAGATATGCTATTAATATCAAGTAGATGTACTTTCCGACTCACACCGCAGTTGCTCCATTCCTTCAGTGAGGTCACGCATAACTTGTGTCTGAATCTGCGTGTTTCACTTGGGATGGCTTGTAGGCCCGTGCAGGGTCGTTCTGTTCGTCAGGTAGTAGTCTGTAACATTAGGCATCAGGAATCAGGCGGCCATGCAACGAATTACTCCTATATGGGGCGGGGCAATGAGCGGGGTATCAACTGAAATACCTTGCAGTAGTCTACCTGCGATGTTGTGCGATGAAAAACGCCGTTGAAAATAGCAGTCTACACCAGCGAGCGAGGAGGGAGGAGCCCAGCCCACACAACGCCCACACGGTATGTTCAAGGCAGCAACAGATGCTTGTGTGTGCGCCCCCTTTGCACAATTGCTTGCGGAAATTGCTCTTCGTTGATGTCACGAACTCAAGAACAAAATATGAAGTATTACGGCCGTGCGCGGACGCAAATACGCAAATCGGGAAGAGGCACGGTGCTGCGTATACCCAGCGGCGAGCATATCACTTTTCCGCAGGGCACCAGCAGCAGTGTAGACATCGCACCGTAACTGACAGATGCGGCAGGCTTACAACTTTCCGCCACACCCTCCTCAAGCATGCCGATATTCCCGCGAAGTGAGCGCAAGCAAAATGCATTATTTCTCTCAAGGACTACATGGAGTGCACGAAGCGACTCAACAGCAGCAACATCAATAGGCAGAAGGCCTTGCCTCAATTAACATTTGTCTTCGGGGACAGTCGGTAGCACGGCGTAAGCAACCTGAACCGGTCCCGGGCAACCATCCTGAGAACGCACAGCAGTAAACCCGCACACCCTCGAAGGTTTCTCTTGATGGTGGGTATGCTCTCGGCTTGGGAACGTGTTTTGATGTGTGTGTCGTGTCATCACTCTGACGGTTGAACCTGTGGAACAATAAGCAACCAACGGGATGGCTATTCCCACGACGCGCAGGTCGTATTGACCCGGCCCCTGCTGTTTTTGATAGCTGGCCTTGAATCTGTGGGGGATAGACATGGTACGTCCCAGCCGTGTTGCGTTGGTAGCTGAGTTCTATCTCTGTTTCTCTTGGCTTCATTTCGTACGTGGGATCTCCGCTTGGTGTTGCCCTTTAACCTCTACGCTCCAGGGGTTTGGGTGAGGTATCTCCTCCATCAGATTTTTTGGCACAAAATGCGTGTATAGCTCGGCCATCTGTTTTCGGAGCACGACCAAACCGGTGCGACAAAGAGAACCCTATTTTAATTCCTCCTCGAAGCCAACAGACCATAAGTCGGTGCTGTATACATCCTGTATCGGTCGACAAGGAGGGTTATTTAGGCTTCGTCGTAGCTGCTGACCGCTCTTGTCTCGAATCATCGTAATATCTCGGGCCTCCTCCAGTAGAAATACCGTGCAGGCATCCATGTCATCGACCGCATCTCCCTGGATAGTGCGCTGCCGCTCAGGCCTGCAAACCAGCAAATAATTTTATTGTTTCATGATCGGACAGCACCATCCTGAATCTGCTTGCAAAATCGCTCACCATTACTTGGCTTCCGCGCGTTGGGACAAACGAAAAAAGCATTGACCACCTTCGTCCGGAGGGGCGCATCAAGAAGGACAACGGAGACTGGTCTTCGGCCTGTCAACTGGAGCCGGACAAGACGGCCTTCTGGCTCAAGCTTCCCTCTGCACCCTCAACCGCAGGTCCAGCATCCCCAACTGAGGATCGCAACAAGAAGGGCATCGTCATCGCGGTGGAGATTAAGCCCAAGGGGGCGACCATGCCGGTAGGAACCCTGGTGCCACCCGGAAACAACCGTCTCAAGTACCGGGTCGCGAGGTTCGACGCCCAGCAGATGTTCAAGGCGCAGGTAACTTGTTGCGGTCGGCACCTTCTGTTGTTCAGAGATTTGACTCCGACGCAGTCACAACGGTGTGTCCTTCATGGGGGACCAGGGAGTGCCATGTGCCTTCGACTCTAGACTCCTGCTAGCGCTGAGCGACTCGTGCTAGCGCTGAGCCACTTGCCTCAGGTGTTGTTTCAGACGCAGGCAACAGGTCGACTTTGCGGGAGACTTGCATCATGGAGGTTATTTGGCACAGAGATTGGCCTCTCCTTCGTTCCCAACTCCTCACGCCGCCTATGGGTGGTCTGAAAGTTGCACCCAGAAAAAGCCGATAGATTTTCCGATCCGACGCCGCCACGACTGATCCTGTTGGGTTGTCCGCGCGCCCCGAAAGCTCTCACCTTCATCGGCCAGTCAACGTGTTACTATTGTGATGAAGAATCCATTCCGGGGTGATGGCGTGGTTCTCCGGTATATTCTCCGCAAAGATCTAAATTGATGCCCTACGATACCTACTCCGTATTCACGATACCTACTCCGTATTCACACTGGTTTCGGCCCTCTGCCGAAACTGATATATTGAGCAAAGAAGGATGCGTCGAGGAATTTCGGAGAATCCAATGCCATGGTACCTAGAAGGCACGGAGGCGTGGCCAACGTGAGGATCCCTGCCCCCTCCCTCCCCCCAAGAAGAGAGACAGATGGGACTGGACGTGTAAAGATTTTGCCATGTTCGCTGGTAGATGGACTTCTCCAACCTTGAGCGAGAACAATTGTGTCCATAAGTTTCAAACACCGTCAGGGGACTGGGAGAGCTATCGACAGTGCTCGGTAAACATCACTGAGCCGGTTCTTCAACGCGCACCCTAGCCTGGCACGGTCATTGCGAAACATATGCCTTCAGTAGAGGGCCCTCATGTACGCCAGTATGTGCCCGGCGCATCGACCGGCGCTTTCCAGAGGGACCGATGCCATTCGATGTGCAGAATGATGCGTCAGTCTGTTCCCAGCAATCTCACCGGCGCTATACGTGGCCACCGGCGCTAATCAGCCGGCATTTTTGACGCTCCCCTACTATATTTCCTTGATGCGACTAACTTTGCACAGGGAGAGCAGTCCTGGGGGTCCATCGACAGGCCATGCCTGTACCATCCCCGAGAGTTGTACTCGGGAGATGCGGGTCGGGCTGCAGCAACCCTCAAGGAGCTCATGAAAACGCCACAGAACAAGCTGAGGGCGTGGGAAAACGGAAACATGCTGTTCGGGGCCGGTTCCGGCAAGGGCGATGAAGACATGACGGAAAGCGGCGAGACTGCCGGCGAGGTGGCGCTAGGCAAGGCGGTAGTGGCTGCGGGGCTCGCTGGCGGAGACGGGTGAGAGGTTTGCTGCCCTAAACCGATGTGCCCTGCTGTTACAGCTGGTGCGGTGGAGGTAACCAAAGTTTTCGTGCGGGTACATTGTTTTCACTTCGGCTTTTTTTCTCCCTTTACTTATTCTCCCGTCGTTGGTGGCGGCACGTCCACTCTGGTTGCTAGGTTTGTTTCTGTTCATTCGTGACGGCCACAAGCGCTTCAAGTTTCTGTGGGTTTCCCGTTTCCGTGGCGATGGGTCGCAGGACACCCGCGCAAGCTCTGATGGACTTGGTGGGCGAGATCCTGGCAAAGGAGCCGCTGGTTTCGAGGCTCGTGGCAGCTCAGGCGTTGGACGTGCTCGGGATCGAGGGTGGGGGTCTCGTCTTCGACAAGCTTGTCTCGCTGTGCGGAGGCTCAAAGTGAGAATTGCGTCCTGTGTCGTCGAGAGCGAGATGTTGTCGTCGAAGTCGCCGCTTGTCTTTCCCGATGTCGCGCACCTCTTGCGGGAGGATAGGATGTTCGCAAACGCGAGTTGTTGTGAATGTCGGTGCGTGTCAGTTCTGACATTGGGTCTTTTTTGACAGTCGTGCGTCCGAGACAGTCATGTGCTTTGTTCGGATGATTGTAGCGGTTCTGCCTCTCTTTCGGAAATCTGTTTTTCAGGCATGTGTGAGCCGGTGTTTGAGCAGAAACCCGCGCGACCGTTGGTTGAGAGTACAATTGTCACCGTTCTTTTTTTACCACAACGTGGAAACCGGCACCTCTCTAGAATAGTTGTCACATATGTGTGTCATGCCAAGGGTGCAAAGATTGAGCCTTTCCACCCTCGTCGGGGCCCGATCTGCAGGGAAGAGGCTCTCAATATGCTCGAGGCTCAGGAGTCGGATCCTTTCGTGGCTGAGCCGACAGACAAGGACTTGATCGTGCCCGTGGCTACCCTCGAAGCGCTGAGGGCGGGTTCGCCCTTGGTAGCCGGGGAAGCGAGCAGCATTGACACCCTTCACGCCAAGGGGCTGCTTGCCGTAGAGAAGCTGGGCGTCAAAGACTGCGTGCAGCTGCTGAGAAGGTGGGTTATGTTCTGCGTGTTTTGGAGGAGAGAGGGATGTCCACAGTCCATGATCATTAGACCGAAAATGCTCTTTTCTGGGTGCAGGGCCCTTGACGTGCGGTATGCCGTCGTTGGTTGTTTGGGTTTCGCCTTGCAACAGCGAGGTGCCCAGAATCACGTGCCGTTGGTTGTTTGGCTGTGTGTTTTGTTTTCTATTTCGACCCGAGTTTCAGGAGTTTGTTTTTGTCCATTGTTTCATTGTTTCTCTTGAGTTTCACAAACGATACTGTGAAAGCAAAGGAAGCACGTTTGCCGTCACCCGCGTGCATCCACATGAGATCGAGTAGTTTCAGCGGTTCCACTACCGGCGACGCCCAACGTAGTTCCCCCTTCAACTAGGGCTTGCTAGACGTTGAGTCTTCACCACATACTACCTCAACTCGTTTCTCCTCTCGCGGCTCTTTGACGGTCAGATTCTTTGCGTTGCACGGAATATGACGAGCTGCCTTGTGGTGCAGCTGTATGGGCACCAAAAGGAGCCCGCTTATTTTTTGGGCGAATGATTTCTCATCTCCCTCCATGCGTCGTTAGGTACATCATCGCCCTCGGCGTTATGGACTGCAGCGTGATGATTTCACTCAAGTCTATTCCCGCTGCGCCCGAGGGTGGTTCCGGCGACGAGGGCCAGCCGTCGGCAGTGCAAGGCAAGGACGTGGCAGGCGTGTTTCAGACCGGGGGCGGCCGGAGGGTGGCGTACTGCGTCTCGGTGGTGGACGCCGGGCCGAAGCCCCCGACCAAGCTCAGCGGAAAGGCCAAGCACGAGGCCGAGATCTGGGACTACGTGGCCGGGCAGGAAGAAGCCGGCCAAGTCGTATGAAAACCTGATAAAAGTTACGATGCCTTTTTTATGGAACTTCTGGACCAATAGCGCAAGTCGACGTACCAGGACCGGCTATCTCGTGCATGAGCCAAGTGTTGAATAGAACACGAATGGCGTAGAATATTGTTATCTATTGTGTGCGTGTTGGTTTACACTTGTTTGCGCGTGTCTTTATCATTTGCATCGACCGCGCTAACCGACTGACCAATGGAAAGACGCCATTCTTAGTGCGGTTGAAAACACAAAATACTTGTAAATGTCCTGACCTTCGCGTTTTGCTGGAGTTCCGGGGAAAGGTGTGTACTGGATTGTTCACGGAGCGTTTTGTTCGGCGGGGCGGAGCGGTGTGAACGTTTGAATCGCTCCGTTATATGAGCAAAAAGTCGCTCCCTCCCGTGAGTTTTTTCCCTCAGATAGACGACCCCGCTCCGCTCCGTGAGGTTTTTCAACAATCAGTAAAGTGTTATTTGTACGGAGTGGTTTGCGCCACTCCCTATCATTTTCCACGGTTATGACCGCGAAATCCGCGGTTGAGGCCACAATACAGCCCCACAGAGTCACGGTTTCGCATGGCGAGTCTTTAACTAGACGTTTTGTGTATACACAGGCTTCCGCATACACACGCGCATAAAACAGAAAATCGTACTCACGTGCGTACCGCCGTCCGCACACGCACTATGTGGACCATATATTCACAGAGAGAGGGAATTTTCATGGCTGGGGTTCGTGTCAACTAATCTTTGGCAGGCAATGACGCCAGACCTATACCGAGATGGTTGTGTTGTTCCCCCATGTCGAAGCCCGATCATGCTCCGGAGACCAAACAGCAGTTGAACCATGAGTTGGTGAGATTGCTCGCATTTCAAAGTCTTGGCAAGGCAAATGCTGCATCTGTTCANTACCAAAGGGACTCAAAACAACAACAGGCTCGAGGGAAAACCCGGCCAACCGGATCAAAAACCCTCGTCGAACACCCTAAATATAGAAAACCGTCGCTATCACGGAGGATTCCAACGGCCGCACTTCCAAGACAAGACCAAGGCAGGACAGATTGAACCAGTCACGCTGATTACACACCCGAAGCAACGCTCTCGGCGTTTCTAGACTCGAGCCGCGGGTGACGCGCCGGCACAACGCTTCCTGCGTGACGTTGATCGATAATTCGGTGGCTCAGTTCTTTGTGTTGGGAGTGTAGAGCAGCTGGGCCATGACGGGCCGTGGTAGGGTAGGGACGCGTAGGAAAACGTGTTGTAAAACGTATTGTGAATTCA
>CACKRE030001164.1:7562-19952 GCA_902602495.3 Ectocarpus sp. CCAP 1310/34 | reverse complement strand
CCCCCCCCCCCTTCACTACAACCCATGTCTAAGCAAAAGCTTGTCGAGGAGCGAGGGGAAGAAGGGAGAGTGGTGCTCATCTTTTAGGGCCGAGAGATCTAGACAATGGCTTTTCCGAGAAAGGTTGATGCTCCACGAAGATGGTGTGTACCAAATGGTACGGTATTCGGTCTGCCGGTGACCCCAATGGTCGATAAGCGGTTGTGTTGTTGTTGTCTTTGCATTGAAAAACGTTCCGATCTCTCGCCGAGTACCCCTGTCCCTACTGATCAATCATCACTTGACGCGGTCGATTCCCGTGGTAACAGGCTAACTTACCCCGAAAAAGGTGTACCACTCAAATAGGTGGACCCGAAGGTAAAAACCCCTAACCTCGCTGGAATCGACCTCAAGTTTTACTCTTTCGTATCCACCACGGCAGTCTTTTGATGTTTTGCTGAACCCGGTACTCCAACCATTACAAGCACCGACGGATGAGGGGGTCAATGCATCAGCAGTGTTTTCAGCACTAGGTTGGTGCCTGTTCGAATGCCGACACGGAGAAGAACGCGCTTTGGGAGGCCTCCAATCGAATCAAAGTGGTTACCCTAAGCCTGCAGAGTCATGGCGCACAACCCAGACTGACTTTCCTGCTAGCTCGATGCGTCGAGGCCGTTCCTTGCGGGCGTCGCGAGGTGTTTGCACCGTCTTCATCGTGGAGCACTCAGGCTTGTGGAAGACGGTCGCTCTTGCTGTGTTTCCTTGCTCGAGATGAGTTTTGTTGTCAGCACTTGTGGTTTCTTGTGAGAAAGATGAAGGTTAAGGCAGGCGACGCAACGCGGACGAAACTCGTCGAGTTGCGATGTCGAGACCACCAATTCGATCACGGGTGGTGTAGGCACTTTCCGGTGACCCCGGCCGATCGGTCAAACGGTCATATGCGTAAGACTGTGCACTGCAAGTGTGTATAGTAGAGTGTTGACTGGAGCCTAGAATAGAAGGGACGAACGAAGGACAGCTTTCTGTGCGTTTCAGCAGTGCCCAAAGTGAATCCTGTTGTAGTTATTTCACCCCCCACGTGCCGATTATTTCGTCCTGGTTCATCACATTGTACACGTAGCATGTGACCCGCGAATACCTCAACGGGGGGGCGGGGGGGGGAGTGACAGCGATTCCGACAAGGCACTGCCCCCCAAAAGGTGAAAATCAGCAACCCCGAGGTATGTAGTACCGACGTGGAACGCGCGTCAATCATGCCTCACGCATGAGCAGTGCACCGCATCCACCACGAAAACGTTCCAGATGCAAGAAAAAATGGAATTTACGGGACTGGCGATGTATCCATGCCTGTGCACTTGCGTAATACTGCGGATTGTGCAATTTTGCAGGTGCAAGATAGTGTTGTGCCGCTAGTATCCATTGTATGCATACCTCTATGTACTATTTACCACTGGTGTGATGAAGACTCAAAACATGGCCTGGAAATTTCTTTGTTGGAGCAAGAGCACACACGCAGTCGTGTCAGGGTTCGGGTCGTGGTTAACGGTTTCTGGGCGTCAGCTTGAAGCGTCGACCCTCAATCCCGCGGGGGGTCGGGCTGTAAAGACTTCGGGTCGTTGACGCCTCGAAGCAGAAAAGCGAGGCGGGGTTTCCTCTGAGTCCGCACGGTGAAGTGTCACAAGTTTCACCTGGTGGACCTAAGAGACGTCCAAGTTCCCCCGCTTGGCGTGAAGAGCGCTTCTGCGAAAAGCCTTTGTAATAGAGGCGAAACCTCCCTTCCAATACTGAGAGACACCTATCCATTAATTAACTTACCGCTGCCGACATGTTTGGCCTGTTGTACATAGCTTTTTCGAGGCGGCATCCAACAGTATCAGAGGAAAGATGGAAGTAGCTGCTCGGAGAATCGCCCCACCAGCTGCTTCTGCCACATGATTTTGCTCCCCATCTATGGACAAAGTAAGGTTGTTTTGTGCCCCGCATTTCACCTTTTTTTTTTTTCTCGGGCCCTTCTGTTGTACCTCTACATTCGCATAAACCGCGAATGGCCTCGCGTTCGTGGTATCCTCTCTGACGCCAGCCAACGCAACGGCAAGCCCCTCTTTTCCCCCGTCACCCTCAGAGCGTCGCCGACCTTCCACTGCTGTTTCATGCTGTGTATTACCGCTGTGAATCAGTACAGACCACCACAAATAGCAAAATGCCGGGAGGGAGACCGTCAAGTTAATGTTTTGCGGTTGCCTCCGGAGAGGTGGTGATTGGGGGGGGAGGGATCCTACCCCGGGGGCTAAGTAGCAAGAGGAGGGGGGGGGGGGGAGGGGATCTAAACGAAAGAAATGTCCCGCGGTAGTGTGAGAGCCCGATTTTCTTTTGGGGGGGGAGCTATGAGAGGGGATATTACGGTATTTGCAAGGGTGTTGGGGCACCAGGGCTTTTGTACCTGGGGCTCTTGGTTGCATAAAACGGTGGAGTCAAACAGAAGCTGCAGCCCCACCTACCGGCACATGTTTAAGCACCTGCGTGTCTTGCCTTCCTCGCCCAGGGCGGGGCGCTGTTTGCTTGCCGAACCGAATTTTCGTTTTTTTTCGCGCCCGCGTCTTTCTTGAACAGAATGCATTCGAGTCGCATCAAAAAGATTCGCCAGTGCCCATCCACCCGCCCTTGAATCCGGGTGGGTTGAGTAAGAAAAACGACCGCACTACACAAGAGCTCCAGAGACCACTGGTCCAACGGCCCAACGACCTGAAGAAGCAGTGATGTCTACTCGTACGTCTAGGTAAATTATCCCTGAGATAACGCCTACGTGATGAATCCTTGACTTGCCCTTTCACGCGTGGGGCGCAGTCGTGGGCTTCAAAACATGGTGCCACTGCCTACACAACTGAAAATTATTTTGAGCTCCAAAACAAGACCATTTTCCTACTCTTGCCTCCGCCTGAACCGCCGGCCTCATCCATCCCGGATCCCTCGTCTCTCAGCTCACCGCCTTCTGCATACCCCTTATACACCGCTTTGCGCGTGCCCCCGCTCGGAACGACTCTCAGGGAGAAAAGGCCAAGTTCTGCTCGATCCACAAGTCGACGGTCATGATCGACGTGCGGAGCCGCCGCTGCGCGGCGCCAGGCTGCAAGCGGCAACCGAGCTACGGGTTCGAGGGCAAGAGGGCCTGCTATTGCGCCGCCCACAAGCTGGAGGGGCAGGTGGACGTGGTGTCGCGGCGGTGCGAGGAGCCGGGATGTCGAAGACGGCCGCTCTACGGCTATGAGGTGAGGGGGTGTTGTGTTTCGGCACGCCCCGCCGATGGGAATGGTGGGGGGGCGGGGGGCGATATCACGTTGCATAGATATATTTCTCTCATTTCGCGCGGAGCAGACGTGTCACCCGTCGGCGACGCGGCGACGCGGCCTCATTTTAGCGTATGACTGTTTTGTAACATTCGCCCGAAAGAACTCAATTGCTGCTGTATGGTGTCGCACAACTCTCAAGCTGCGTTGCGCTCAGAGTGGCACGGACGTCGCCCCTCCCGGACTCGCGCGGTCTACTTTACAGCCGTCCCCAGCTCAAGAACACCCGGCGTTTGCGTTCGGCCGCTGTTTTGTTGGCGGGCGTCCATCTTGCCTTGCTCTCGAGCATGAAAGCGGCTGGAGGGGCGTTTGCCGTTGGACGCCTCGTCCCACCGCAGATGAATGGAGCAAGTCGCCGCGGTAAAATATCGAGAGACTGCTGTGTTTGGTTCGAAAATTAGCTAGCATTGTACACGCAGCAGGCACAACTTTCTCCGCCTCTCGTGCACATGAAACATACGCCATCAGCTGATATCCAGATTTCGCGCATCGCAACCTGTTCTTACTTGTTTCCCGGTGTTGGGGTGTGCTCGGGTGCCCAATCCCATGATCACCTATCGCACCTCCGGCGTACCTTGTGACAGGGGCAAAAGTCGCAGTTTTGCAGCGCACACAAGCAGGAGGGGCAGGTGGACGTCTGCAACCGCCGTTGCCAGCACCCGGGCTGTTGTAAGCGCCCTTGCTTCGGGCTGCCGGGGCAGCGGCCTTGCTTCTGTGGCTCCCATCGGTCCCCGGAGATGGTGGATGTGATCAGTCACAAGTGCGCGTACCCCGGCTGCAGCCATCCTACCGGCCACGAGGCTAACAGAGTGCGCTCCAAATTCTGCGGTGGGTTGTACATTCACGCCTTTGCTTCTTATTCACTTCTGGTTCCCCTTGGTTGGGGAATATGTTGAAAGTTTGTTTAGCGGATGCGAGTGTTGCTCACAAGGTCTTTGGGGGAAGAAGCATGCATGCGGACGGAGCTCAAAGCTCAACCGAGATAGTCCAGAGTGAAGTTGACGCTGAGCGAGCGTGTAACAAGCATTTTCAGGCGTTTCGGGAAGGCGGACGCTGCTTGATGCACATGAGGTGTGTTTCGCCTGAATTGATCGAGACATTGCAAATGTGTGTGAGCCAAAGGAAAAATGTGAGGCAGTCGAGCACCTTACACGGGGATCGGGCGTAGGTACCGTGGAAGCAGGCACACCTTTTCCGTAGCCGCAGCTAAGTTTTTGTGACTTGTTGCACAAGGGATCGCGACTTGCCCATATTGTTGAAGACGCCAACGCCTTTTGCCAAAGTACCCAAGCGGGATAGATTTTTTGCGGTATCTGTCTCCCTGTGGAAGTCCGGGAGCTCGTCAGCGCAAACACCCGACCCGTGCGTGCGTGTTCGCTCAAGGTTAGCTGTTTGGTACCCGTACGGTAATTTGTTGTACTAATTTGTCCATCCGCTCGCCGCCACGATTCCACAGACAAGCACAAATCGGTCTGGTTGGCCGGCGCGTCGTTGCTTCAGCTGGCTGGTGGCGCCGAAAGCTCCGCTTCTTCATCCCCCCCCGCCGGCACCGGACAGAACACGGCAAACCCACCGCCGTCAGAGGGAACAACAGCAGGAGGGGGGCCCTGGATTAGCGGCAATCAAATGCGCGGCGGCGGTTTGCCCGCTGGTGCCGATGAACAGCAGCCGCCGGCGTCCGTGCAGCAGAAACATGCCCCCGCCGCTGCCGAGCCTCGAACGCGCCGGGCGAGCTTCAACGCCCCGCCCGTGGCGCCAATCATCCAGCCCGTGCTCCCCGACTTGAAACCTCAGCACACGCGCAGGTCTTCTATGCGCGCCCCGCTTCTTCCTTCGGTTCAGTCCCTCCTCGACGATATCCCGCGCGGCGGCCTCAAGCGGCAGCGCAACGAGGGCCGCGCCAGGCAGCAGCCGTATGACACGGATGCGGACTCGGCGACGTCGTCGTCGTCGCCGCCACTACTGCCACCCCCGGGGCCTCCGGAGGATACCGCAGGCTTCGCGCGTCCCGGCCCGGCGCACGTTGCCGCCAGTGGGCCGGGGGCTGAGAAAGGCGGCGGGCGCGAGGGAGGAGTCGACGAGAGCGGCCGCGATCCTTCTTCTGTGGCCGCTGATGGCGCCTCGGCGCAGGCCCGAACCCCGAACAAGACCTCGAGCCTCTTCTCTGGGCCGGTGGCGGCGGCGGCGGCGGCGGCGGCTGGGAACGCCCAGCAGCAGGACGGGGAGCGGGCGACAAGGCGGAAGGTTTGGAACCCACACCAGAGCCCGCCTTCCATCACCACGGGGTACGTCACGTCTTCCCCGGCGATGAATTGGAGGCGGGATGGCGTGGCGACGTTGGGGAGAGTCGCGTCCTTTGACGAGGCGAGGATGGTCGCTATAAAGAGCGGGATGCAGAGCGAGGATTCCTCGAAGCCCCGCCGCGCGTCGGCCTTCGTGGCCCACGGGAGCGCTCTGCCGCCGAGGGTGATCGAGATGCACAGGCGGGACTCCGCGTACGAGACCCGCACGGTGCCGGGCGGCGCCGGGCGGGAGCCCCACTACAGCGACCTGCTGTCGGCTAACGCGTCCTCGCGGTCTGTCACTGCCTTCAACGGCTGCCCGGGCTACTCCCCGTCGCTCATGCTGGCGCAACCGGACGCCGTGATCGAGGAGGAGGCCGCGGCCGGGGCGGCGGCGGCGGGACAGAGCGAGGACGGAGTGGGGGCAGGGGCACCGAGCGGCGGGCGCAGGCCCCCCGTGCCGGGTTCAAGGTTGGCGGCGCGGATGTTCCACGTCATGCCCGCGACGGCGGTGTTCGCGGGCAACCTGCCGTCATACTCGCGGGGCGAGACCCCTTCCAAGGCGACGACCGCGGCGACGAGGGCGGCGACGACGACATCATCGGCAGCCCAGGCGGGTGGGGGGGGCGGCGGGCGGCGGCGGTCCGTCCTCGACCCGGCGGGGCCAGCGGCGAAAGAAGGGGGGGGGGCGTCGGCTACGTTCGCGGCGGCGTGGGGTGCACCCGTCGACGAGGGAACAGAAGGCAAGGACGACGCCGCAGAGGCGGGGAAGACGAGCGCGGCCGAGGATCGGGGGATGGGCAGCCGACCAGCAGGGAGCGGGATAGGGAACGTCGTCGAGTATCAGGCGCCGAATCGACATCCAAGACGCGGCTCGATGATGGCTCAGGCGGCACCGGCGGGCAGGCCGCGACCACGGCCCTGGCCCGCTGCCGCCACCGCCCCGCAAAACCACCAGAGCCAGGCGGCGGCCGCGGCCGCGGCGAGCGCGTTCGTTCCCGCGTGGGGCGCCCCGGCCAACGACGGACCGAGGCAGGAACCAACGGGGCGATCAGCCGAGAGCGGTGTTGCCGGGAGGAGAGATGGCCGGCGCGTGGGGGGTACATTCGGCGGCGGGGACGGGGGCGCGCTAGGGGGTGAGAGCGGAAACGAGAGCGGGACGTTGTCGTCGCTTGCACAGCGCCCTGGTTTGTCGAGGGTTGCGGGGTCGTCGGACGAGGGAGGGCCGCCGCCGCCGGCTGCAAGATGCGGCTCGATGATGGCGCCGTTGTCGCCGATAGGAAGGAGAGACCAGAAGGGCCCATCAACAGCGGCGGCGGTTGCGTCCGTTCCGCCTTCTTGGGGCGCACCTCCGGCGCTCAGGCGTGCCTCTGTGTGCGCGTCTGGCGGACCTTCCGGTACGCCATCGCAGAGGCGAGGGTCGTTTGTTGTTGGCATGGCCGCAACGATGGCATTCAAGGAAGAGTTGCCGTCAGTTGAGGAGGGTATCCAGGCCCAGCGGCAGCGGGGATTCATCATGGTGCCGACCAAGCCAGAAGATTGCCCAGCTGACGTGCGGGGGATGACGAGGCAATCCGAGGGCCAGCGGCAGCAGCAGCAGGAGCAACAACAACAACAACAACACTCACGGCGAGGATGTATGGAGGACGAGAGTATGGGGACGGCGCCGTGTAGTTAATCGGGTGTGGCAATGAGCGGGCCCAATGCCTGTGATGGAGCGGTGCCGACAACCGTTACTACATTGGCCGAGAATTGTTGCGTTGAGGATTTTTTTCTTATGAAGGAAATGTGCAGACATCGAGGAGCAGGTCGTTAGGTTTGCGTTTGCGGACGCTCTATGCAGCTGTGCCGGTAGTTGTGCGTAACCAGTAGAGTAGAGGCAGGACACAACTCGTGTGGAGAGCCGGTGTCTGAAGGGGGGTCAAAAGGCGCGAGCGGTGGTGTAGCCGTGTTCCCAGCTACCGCCTCCCGTGCCCGACCGAGTTTTGGGCTGCGGTACCGGTGTTGATTTGTTTTGGGTATACGTGTGCATGTTTTGTGTTGTGTGGACCAAGCTCACCACCCTGAGCCTGTTTAGATGTTAACGCCCGATATCTTGATTGTTTTTGAGTCCTGGCCGGTTCGTTTGTAGGACCCAGTCATGCCGGAGTCGAAAGCCACTTTTCTTTGCCCTGAGTTTTTGTCCAGATTTGTCTTCCTTGTGTGTATTACGATGACCCTTTTGTGTGTGTGTGTTTTCAGGACTGCCTGTTTGGCCAATATTTGGTTCGCCACGCATTAGATTGTGACTAACCTCCCCCGGCTATTCTCTCCGTTGGCGCAGCTGTTTTCCCTTTAAGCTTGTCGAAACGTTTGGAACTGATTGTTGCGGATGCTTGGATCT
The DNA here is from genome assembly GCA_902602495.3 of Ectocarpus sp. CCAP 1310/34. NCBI lineage: Eukaryota > Phaeophyceae > Ectocarpales > Ectocarpaceae > Ectocarpus > Ectocarpus sp. CCAP 1310/34. The sequence continues at coordinate 11,964 of CACKRE030001164.1, read as the reverse complement.
GAATCTTGTACAGCAGTAGTGGAAGTTTAGTTGCCGTGGGCGGTGTAGCTGGCACGGTCCGGTGTTGGCTGCGCTTTCCCCCTTTCGCGCAAGCCCCTACTTGAAATCAATGGCCCATGAAAAAAAGATGAAATGTGGATGTTGAGACTAGCGGCATAGCAGTATTGTTTGGGAATAGGTTCGAGATGCGAACGGTACATACGTCGGTGTTTCTAGTGATGATTGTGGGGGAGACTGCAATCTATCGTATGAGTACTAAACCTGGGTTTACGACGGAGGGCGGTGTGCAGCAACACTAAACTATGTAGCGCGAGAAACCATGCAATTCCGATTTTTCGTATACGACCTTTGCCATTAGTCAAAATCACCCGCCCCGTTTTTTCTGTGTTCGAGTGTGTTTGTTCCTCTGCGGCTTTGTCGGTGTTGTGATACGTGTTATCGTGTTATCGTGTTTGTGTTTCGCGTGACTTTTTGGCCTTGCCCTTTCCACACACCTACCTCGGGCAACATTAGAATGCGTGGACCCTGGAGCTGAACCTTCAATAGCAGTAGCGGGGATTGTACGTCCGGAGGGGGGGGTGCGGGGCGGCGGCACAGCGTGGTAGCGTATATGAATTCCCATTGGCCCAAAGCGATGCTCTTCCGTTCTCGCCTGTCATTTTGCTCCTGCATTTCGCCTGCCAAGGACTGCTGTGTATGTACCGTACTCGCGTGTAGCAGTGAGAGTATCACGGTAGGAGCTTTTGCGCCTGCCGGCGGCGTCGGTGGCACCAAATTCTCCCCCGAGAACAAAGGGTCATCATTATAGCATAGTTTGGGGCGCACTATTCGCTGCGCAACTGTTGACCTGAACGGCACGCACGTTCACAAGGAAAGTTCGTTATGATCATCTTTGGGACTTCTGCTGTACGTTGAGATCGTTGGGAGATTGAAAGAGGCGACAGCAGCAGTCGATACTCTTTTTGTACTAATGGGGTTTACTCGTGCATGTCGCGCATACATAGAGAAACGAATGGACTGTAGATTTCAGATGAGTTTCAACAACGAAAAACAAAAACAAAAGAGCACATATGTTATATATGCCGAAGATGCCGAAGATGGATGATGTAAATATTCCACCCGGTTGTGGCGAATGAATGAACAGGGCGAGCGAGTCTCCTTCCCATCGCTGGCCTCAATGCTTGCGCCTTTTTCGATGGAGCATGGGTTATTAACCATCATGTGGATGACGGCCCAAATCGACTCAGCAAAACACGAACAGCATAAAACATTTTTTTTTTTTGCCTTCCGACAATTGCAGATGTACCTCAGAAAACTTTCACTTAATGTCTCATACTCTACATGAATATTAAACCAATACGAAGTCCAACAACATATGTAGGACTTATTTCTACTGTCACTCACATCGTAAAAATATCTCCTCTTCAACTTGAAATAAAACCAATGACAATCCTCATGGTATCCTATATGCGTTCGTAAGCTTGCTAAAATACTACTGCGACAGTTGTTGTACACGAGCGAGATGGTTACCGTTCCCTACACGGGAGTGACGGCGAAGTAAAAAACAATCATGCGTAGTCAGGGGAAATGGACAGCAGCTGTCGTGGGAGTTTCCTTCCCCAGAGACTAGTCTTCTTTCTTTATGACCAATGACATTTCGTCGAAATCTAAACGAATTTGCCTGAAGGGCGTGAGTGAAATGGGTGAGAAATGGTCTCAAGAAGCCCACCCAACTCTGCTCGCGAGGTTCGAGAGCGAACTGAGGGTATGTCCTTCGTTCCACTTGGATATGTCCAATTGGATCGGTAGCTACTTTCGGGCTATGCGCACGATCAGAGAAGGACTACTATTATATCCGTTTGAGATGCATATATATATAGACTATGTTTCCCCGAGGGGAGGCCATCTTTTATAAGGAAGAACAGTCCCCCGGGGCCGCCCGGAGTTATATGATGGGGGGGGAGGGGCAAGATTCTTCCTCCATGTGAGAAGGACGCTACTTACCGCACCACCCCCACATTACCCCCAAACAACAACGCTGTATTTCATTCACCCAAATCAAGTGCTCGGCTCCAACAGAAAGAACACAAATACCTCTTTCTAGGCCGCGGGGTCGCTTGACAGGGGCGCATAGAATGCATCGTAACTGTTCAGGCACTCCCACGCACCAAAAGAGGGGGGGGGGGGTTACATTGATTTGTCGAAACAAAAACAGCACAAAACCTACCGTCAATAATACTGGTTCAATTGTCCGAATCCGCTGGTTTAAGAATACAAGTAAGTCCACCACTCAAACAAATCATCACCACTGTGGAAACCAGGATATACCGTATATGACACAAGATAACACACCCCCTTGACCAATTTTTGAAGCTCGATTTCTCAACTGCAGGAACAGTCACAGCCGCCGAACACGGCGGCGTTGAAACCGTCTCGTCGAGAGCTTTTCGAAAATGTATCGTTTCGTTAATGTATCCTCTTCGTCGTGGAGTAATCGAGCTTTGAAAATCGATCCAGGGGGTGTGTGATCTTGTGTCATATACGGTAGGTATCTTCCCAGTAGTAGAGACGCAAATACAACCGTATCGATCCGTGACCCTCGGAAGGACGTTCTCGTCGTCTGAAGATCTTTACAACGAAACGACCCTCTGTCTGCTGTGACCAGCCGGAGGGTAGAAGCGAGCCCCTGAAGTTCACTCTCACCTTTCAACCTAGCAAGGCCGACTAACGTCAGCCACGCTTGGCCATTCCTTGCCACATTGCAATAGGAACGAAATTTCCTCCATTGGTGAACGGTTATTCACCACTTCAGGGACCTTTACTCAACGGAGTAAGAGTATTCTCATTGGCGTCGACGAGAACGGCCTCCACCCGCACATCCGCAGTGAGATGAATCGGGAAGATGACAAGGAAACATTCATGGAATCCAAAGGACGAACGAGCTCGAAAACACGAAGAAGCTAACCGGTTGCAAGAATCACCGATTCCGTCCAACGATACCTCCCTTGCTGTATCTTCCATGTACGCACCGACCGGAAACCAGCTCGGCAATCAGAACGAATTGCGGACAGCGCGTGTCAATGCCATCGAGGAAGCCATAGAACAAGGTAGCCACGTCTCGAGCATCAACAAAAACACGAAGGACCGGTCGCCCGACAAGAAAGCCAAGAAAATCCCGGCTAATCGTGACAATACCGTCTAAACGGTGACCTGGCGGGACCGCGCCGCCTGTCGAGCAGGTCAAGATAGAAAATCGACCAGCAAGAAACAGCGCACCCAACAACAAGAGTGTGATTTTCCCCTGTGTAGGCACACAAACGGGAGCTTCACGCACAGCCGTGCGGAATGCCACCATGCGGCTACCATGAAAACGCGCAAATTGAAGATAGTAAATGAACTGTAGGGTTGCCCACGGAACCTAGATCTCTCGGCTGATGGGGGAAAAGAGTCGCTTGGGAAAATATCAGTACACGGAACGAGGGGGGCCGAACACCAACCCACGTGGAAACGTACCAAGTCGGACAAGAGGGTTAACGGGCACCGAAAAAATTAGGAAGCAGATACGGTGCACCGGAAAAAAGCAGCCGTAGTACTACGTGGTAGGCAGCCGTTTGTGATAGATCAACAGTCGCGAAAGGTATGTCTCGACAGGAAGAGTGCTCCAGTAGCGGCGCAGGTAGACACCGTTGCCCCCGTCAACAGTAGTAGTGTTAAAGCCGCAACAGGCGCGGGTAGAATAAGACTAGCGATCGAACGAGCACCGCAGGCTCTATACGTCGCTACAGTAGTAGTAACTGGAGGTCTCAAGTCGAAGCATACGTCGAGAGCATTGACTGCCGACAACAGAAATGAGGAATTTTCTGCATTCCACATGTATGTATGTATGTCAGCGCTGGCTGGATACTGTTAAGGAGGACCCGATTCGCAGGGTATTCGTCGATTGGCTTTTACCTGAATCGGTACACCTTCATATATGGCGTCAGTGGCAGGATGATGATACTGGTTCGAATCTCGTCGGCGGGTGCACACTTCTTTGTCCTGACACACATTTTCCCATCGACACAATGCGGTCGCCCCGGTGGTCTAGTGGGTATCCTCTCAGCCTGCTAAGGGCCAGGCCATGGGTTCGAGTCCCGGCAGAGTGAGTTTTTTTCTCACTAAATAAATCCTGGTCTAGGATGAAAGCGACGCGTTGCAAAGCTCGTTGTTAGTAAACCATAATCGACTTCGTAAGTCGCGAGAGAAGAGATTGCTGTACCCTTCTCGCGATAAAAATATCTCAGGCAGGAACCGCAGGAGGGGGTGCAGCCCCCTCCTCCTATGTGACCCCGGTTGGGTCGTCTAGCTACTAGAAATGGAGGATAGGGGCCAGAGGGGCAGACGACAGAATCCGATGATGGGG